>KV013384.1:145682-163235 GCA_001598015.1 Dorcoceras hygrometricum
CACACAACAACAATTAAACGGAAACACGATAACTTAAATCCAGCACAACTTTGGCACGCTAGGCTAGGTCACATTTCCCTAAGTAGGATGAGCAAGTTAGTTATGAGTGATTTGTTTGATCTGTCAGACATCAACTCCCTACCGACTTGTGAATCCTGTCTGAAAGGAAAGATGACCAAGCAACCCTTCAAGGGCAAGGGTGAACGTGCCCAAGGCCTATTGGATTTGATCCATACTGATGTGTGCGGCCCATTTAGTATCGGTACTAAATACGGTCACACATACTTCATCACCTTTACCGATGATTACTCTAGGTACGGGTACTTGTACTTGATGAAATTCAAGTCTGAATCCTTTGAAAGGTTCAAGGAATTCAAGGCTGAAGTAGAAAATCAGTTGGGCAAAAGTATTAAGGCACTTCGATCTGATCGAGGTGGTGAATACTTGAGTACTGAGTTTCAAGATTATCTGAAGGAGAATGGGATTCTCTCACAGTGGACCCCTCCGGCTACACCACAGCTCAATGGTGTAGCGGAGCGTCGTAATCTGACCTTGTTGGACATGGTTCGATCTATGATGAGGTTCACTGAGCTTCCGACCTCATTTTGGGGCTATGCGCTCGAAACAGCGGTAATGTTGTTGAACAATGTCCACACCAAGGCAGTGGATAAAACTCCGTATGAGATATGGATGGGTAAACCACCCAAGTACTCATTTATGAGGATTTGGGGATGTCCTGCTTACGTGAAGCAGACAGTGGGAGATAAGCTGGATACGAGATCCATCTTATGCTACTTCATTGGGTATCCAAAGAATTCCATTGGATACTACTTCTACTATCCCAGCGAAACAAAAGTGTTTGTTTCCAGGAATGCCACCTTTATGGAAAGGGAATTTCTACTTGATAGAAAGGGCAGAATAGTAGAACTCGAAGAGGTTCGAGATCCAATCAAAGTACCAGGTGAGTCTCTTGCACCTACAGAGCCAGTACCAGAAATGGTCGCACCTACGAGATCCGAAAGGATTCCTAGAGCTCCTGAGAGATATGGTTTCTCCTTGAAGATGATCAAGGTGATCAAGTTGTTGGATCTGATCCAAGAACTTTCAAGGAGGCAATTTTCGATGCTGATTCTAATTTGTGGCTTGAAGCAATGCAGTCTGAGTTTGACTCAATTCATGCTAACCAAGTTTGGACTCTGGTTAACCCTCCAGAAGGAATTGTTCCTATTGGGTGCAAATGGGTATACAAGAGGAAACTTGGGCCTGATGGCAAGGTAATGACCTACAAGGCACGACTGGTCGCAAAAGGTTACACTCAAAGGCAAGGTGTTGACTATGATGAAACCTTCTCGCCAGTCGCAATGTTCAAGTCAATTAGAATCTTGTTAGCCATAGCCGCATGGTACGACTATGAGATATGGCAAATGGATGTGAAAACTGCGTTCCTTAATGGAAAAATTAAGGAAGAGATCTATATGACGCAGCCTGAAGGTTTCACATCTGTTGGAAGCGAGCATAAGGTATGCAAGCTTCAGAGATCGATCTACGGTCTCAAACAAGCATCGTGGAGTTGGAACCTGAGATTCGATGAAAAGATTAAGGAATTTGGTTTCATCAAGAATCCCGAGGAGCCATGTGTCTATAAAAAGGTAGTTAAAAGCGCTGTGACGTTCCTAGTACTTTATGTTGATGACATTCTACTCATTGGGAATGATGTAGGAATGTTGCAGTCAACTAAAGTACGGTTGTCTAATAGATTTTCGATGAAGGACATGGGTGAAGCATCCTATATTCTTGGAATACAGATCTATCGGGATAGATCTAAATGGATGCTCGGACTCACCCAAGCTACCTACATCGATACCATACTTAAGAGGTTCTCTATGGAAGAGTCCAAGAGAGGACACCTACCTATGTGCCACGGGGTCACTCTATCTAAGTCTATGTGTCCAAAGACTGATGAGGAGATAGAGTGTATGGCACATGTACCATATGCCTCGGCTATAGGTAGTATTATGTATGACATGATCTCGACTAGACCAGATGTCGCGTATGCTCTGAGTGTCACGAGCCGCTACCAGGCCAACCCCGGCCAATTGCATTGGAAGGCTGTGAAGGATATTCTTAAGTACTTACGAAGGACTAAGAATATATTCATGGTCTATGGGGGTGGTGAACTCAAACTGGAAGGCTACACTGATTCTAGCTTCCAGTGTGACGTGGATGATTCGAAATCAACCTCTGGATTTGTATTCATGCTCAATGGTGGTGCTGTCTCTTGGAAGAGTTCCAAGCAAGACACCATCGCAGATTCAACCACTGAGGCTGAGTACATTGCAGCATCAGCTGCTGCTAAGGAGGCCGTTTGGATAAGGAATTTCGCCCAAGAGTTGGGCGTCATTCCTAATGGAGTTGGTCCAGTCCCGGTGTACTGCGACAACACGGGTGTCGTTGCGCAAGCAAAGGAGCCTAGGTATCACCAAAGATCCAAACACATACTGAGGAAATACCACATAATGCGGGATATTGTGGCTAGAGGTGACATAGCAGTTGAGAGAGTCGCCTCTGCGGACAACGTTGCTGATCCACATACGAAGCCCTTGCCAGGACCCTTGTTTGAAAAACATCACGAAACAATGGGACTGCGTCTGATGAGTAGTTGGCTTTAGGGAAAGTGGGAGATTGTTAGAGTAGATGCCCAACTAGCCAACTTGTGGCGTGTGGGTTTATAGACTCTTGTATATGACAATCTTTATATATGATATTCGCATTTGTTATATGGAATTCTTTACTTTCATTGTATGTATGATGATTTACAATTGCGTTGAGTAAAGACCTAGAATACACTAAAGCATATGTTAGATGTGATAGTGGGTATGACGGCTATCATGAAACACATCTAATAGTCGCTGTGTATTCTGAACATGTTCCTAGTAGATTGGGCCGTCAAAATGAGGATAAGGTCGCCCGAGTTCGAGACTAGTATCTACGATGCGAAGTAACATGTTTCATTGGTAGGGAACATTGTGATGTTCTGAGCATGCAGATAGATAGTGACCTGATGATCTATCGAACTACCCTCGTTCGGACTTTCCAAGTGGTTACCATTTGTCAAGTGGATAAGTCCGAGGTCTTGGTTGTACTGATTAGTCCTCACGACTCGAAACGTCATTGAGACTCTACATGATAGGCATCTCACTTTGACCCGTTTGCCGACTCACTTGGGGTCATAAGGCGTCGGGATTGGGTGAGACCCCGACGAACGTCATTGAGACTCTACATGATAGGCATCTCACTTTGACCCGTTTGCCGACTCACTTGGGGTCATAAGGCGTCGGGATTGGGTGAGACCCCGACGCATGTAGGAGTCGATGCATCGTTGTCGAGGATTCACCGCTCGCAGAAATGCGTGGATATCCTATGCTATCTGAGGGGATAATAGTGTATAAATCTCTGGCCAGAGTACTAGAAGTGTTTTAGGTAAATGTGTTTACCTAGTTACACTCGTGATGTCACTATTCGATCTCCAAGATGTATGCATAGCTATCGGATCTTTAGCGACTCTCGATTTACCAATGGTCGTTGATCTGATCGGGATATATGGATTGATAGGACCGTACTGAACGCTAACCACGACCAACTGGTTCTTGCAGGCACTATCAGTGATACCTAGGGGATCATGGGGTGATGTTGCTAGACGCTCTTACCATGATTCGTTGGGCAAGTCCGGAATTGTGATTTCGGAGCCACAATGGTTGTGGGCCCACGGCTAGCTGTATCCCTGAACCATTGAGGGTCACACAAGTACTGGATTCGAGATTCCCGCACGGATACTCATCTCAATGTGTTGAGCAAGAGAAGAGGATTTTGGAGAGTGCGACTTCCTAAAAGTCAACAGGGGTCAAACCGGGGTTTCCCGCTGTTGAGGGGCAAAATGGTCATTTTGCACTGGGGTTCTGAAAAAAGGTGTTTCAGATCATAGTATTCAGTTTCGGAAACTGAGTCGATCGGTCCGATCTGATCGGCGATCGGAGTTACGATTAAGTCACGGTGATGGGGATGAACCGAATGTTCACCCGTTGGACCCGGGCCCGTTGGGCCGGTCCAAGTCCATCATAATCATGTCTATTTAAGCTAGACCTAGACTTAATTAACATAACTCATTCTCATTAAACCCTAACCCTAGCACTCTTGGCCGCCGCCCCTCTCCTCTCTCTCAAAGAGCCGCCGCCGCCGCCTCCACGCGCCGTCGCCGCCGCCGCCTCTTCTTCGCCGGAAAATTGTTTCCGGCCAATTCGATGAGGAGAATCCGTCCGTGCAGATCTGGTCAGGCCTTCTAGTGCAGGCTGACGAAGGAGTGTCGAATCCGGTCGTGGACCTGATTGGCGTTAACTACCGCAATCTACCGTGAAATGCCGTTTTCTTTACGAAACCGGTCGGAGCCAGGCACAAGTTCCAGCAAGGTAGTGACTTTGAACGCCCTATGAATGTCATAGATATGAATTGTTCATCGTATTGATCGTCTCCCGGCACATGATTTCTCTGTTCTTCCGCTGCCTCGCCGGGGGGCGCGATCCGGATCCCAAAAATTACTTTCAAAATCAAATAATATAAAGCGGTGCTCTCTCTCAAGAAGCCGAACAAAATACTTTCAAAGTGTTTTAAAGGAAACAGGCAGTACGTTAGGAGTTGCTGGATTTCTACCGTGATTTGTGTTCAAGAATTCAGGCAAGTAAACTCTGTTTCTTGCTCACTCAGTGAAAGCATATATTCGATTCTGTTTGCATGATTATATGAGATTTTAAAGAAAGGAAAATGGCTTCGGCTGTTCTTCAAAACCAGAAAAGTTTATGCTCTGTTTTATGAAGGTTGCGTTTTACTGTGATTTTAATCTAGAAAGTTTACAGACAATGGTTTGATGATGTTCTTTTAGTTAGTTCTTAAGTTTTCTTCAGAAATTCCATCGAAGTAGCTTTCAAGTAGCTTATTCGATCATTTACAGAAATTTCTTCAGATATTTTGAATTCTTCAGACAAAGGTAACCTTCGTAGTTCATGGTTATCTACATGTTAAGTATGAGAGCTGGTTCTTATACCATTGCTGATATTGCTTTGTCGAAAATATTCTAAGTATAGATTTCAGCTATTGTATAGTTTGAGTTCAGTAGTTGCGATCAGTAGTCGCACTATTTCATGTTCAGCTGTTGCATTTTTTATTGTTCATTAGCTGACAGTTTATTCATCACTTGATAGTTGTTTATCAGTTGATAATTTGTTCATCAGCTGGTAATTTGTTCATCAGCTATTGATATTCAGCAGATGCTTTATTTTTATAAAATCAGCAGCTGCATGGTTATCGTAAAACCAGCAGGTGCATCTCTTTTGCAAAAACCAGCAGGTGTATTTCTTGTTAACACCTAGCAGGTGCATTCCTTATTACGAATCAGTCAGCTGCATTCCTTGTTAGATTCAGCAGTTGCGTTGTCTTCGTGACATTCGCAGATGCACTGTTCACCAGCAGATGCATTCCATTTTTGATACTCCGCAGATGCTCTATTGTTTTAAGTATAGTTTGTAGCGACTGGTCGTAGTTTCAGTATCAGTTCTATTGCATGATTTTGCTATTCCAGATTTACCTGCTGATCCCTCGGTTCACTAGTTTTCATTGAGTGCAGGTGATCAGCAGTAAAAGCTGTTGGCAGATACTCAGAAATGGAGTGTGTGTTTATCCAGTTTCAGTATCAGTTCTATTGCATGATTTTGCTATTCCAGATTTACCTGCTGAGCCTTCGGCTCACTAGTTTTCATTGAGTGCAGGTGATCAGCAGTAAGAGCTGGAGGGAGATGATCAGAAAGGGAGGATGTGTTTATCGTGGACATCTTCCGTTGTTTCTTTTCAGATTTTGATGTACAGAACTTTAGTTATGGTTTTGTATGTTAGCAGGTTTCTAGTTTCTCATTCTGTAGAAATCTGTATGAACATTTGGTGTAAAGATATATGCAAGTTCACTTGTATTTTTATCAGCTGGTATTCCAGTTCCGTGTGTGTTATTTGTTCAGCAGAGGAGTTAGTTCAGCGTTTGGTTTACCCTTCCAGCTGATTTTCTTCATTGTTTCCATTGTTCCGCATTCAGCAGTAACGAATTGTTTTTATTCGCAATTTAGTCCAGAATTTAGTAACGACTTTTATGATTATTAAGATTGAAATTTTTGGGTCTTTCAATTCGAACCCCAAATTTCTAAATTTCTTTTGAGAAAAGTCCGGTCGTTACAGTATACAATAATTAACTTGATTTGATGTATTGACTTCTCAGGATCTCTTTGTAGTCGTTGGGAATACTTTTAGCAAATTCCAGATATACCAGAGATTTGTTTTCAACTGAGTATGGTGGAATGTGTCAGGCCTCGTGCACAACTCAGAGATAAACCACGCAAAAACATAGCGGAAGCAATAAAAAATGGATTAAAATTTTCGCTTGGCCTGACAGTTTAAAACAGATAATTTAAAATAGCACAATACTTAAAATAATCCCAGTTTACATTATGAAATACGACAGTACAGCAATTACAAGTACTAGCAACAATACAACAAGCTGAACAGAAACTAAAGCACAGGGCATTCCCCGGCTGACAGCACTAGTACATATTATGCTATATGCTAACTGGGACACTCTATACACCACCTGGGGCACCACCTGCTGGATCAAAGCCACGACCAGCTGTGAATCCTGGATTAGCTGACAGTTTATTCATCACTTGATAGTTGTTTATCAGTTGATAATTTGTTCATCAGCTGGTAATTTGTTCATCAGCTATTGATATTCAGCAGATGCTTTATTTTTATAAAATCAGCAGCTGCATGGTTATCGTAAAACCAGCAGGTGCATCTCTTTTGCAAAAACCAGCAGGTGTATTTCTTTGTTAACACCAGCAGGTGCATTCCTTTATTAGAAATCAGCAGCTGCATTCCTTTGTTAGAATTCAGCAGTTGCGTTGTCTTCGTGACATTCAGCAGATGCACTGTTTACCAGCAAATGCATTCCATTTTGATATTTCAGCAGTTGCTTTATTGTTTTAAGTATAGTTCATAGCGACTTGTTGTAGCGAATGGTTGTAGCGACTGGTTTAAGTGCTACCGACATCGTTTCACTTACATTTGTTTAAAAGACATTGCGACTGGATTCTTGTCTTGCGACTGGTTTCCTATTCGTTGCGACTGGTATTGATCATTCAGTTGGTATTAGTCTTGCGACTGGTACTGTTCATTCTTTGTTTTCTTCAGCATATAACGAAATTTCAGAATTAGATTCCTTATTCAATTCTGAATCATTTCAAAGATTGTATTCGACTTATCTGACAGATTCAACTAGCTAATTTATTCAGTTTTCATCTTCGCAAGCTTTACAGAGAAATCCTTTACAGTTCCAGAACATCATTAGACAAGAAAAACCAGTAATTCATGCAAGAGAGAAAGAAAATAGATTTTAGAAAGAAAAGAAAGAGCAGAACGATGTTTTATGAAATGTTTTAAGTTATGACAACTAAGAGGGTCACCAGAAGAAGGGTGAGTGTGCGGCTGACGAACCGTGTGCCCTTTCAACAGAGGAAGGATCAGGTGTATAGATCGACGGATCTGTATATCCCTTCACCATGAAGTGCTAGAAACTGATATCAGGAGTTTGATCAAGCGAATTGGACCAAAATGTTTAAAGTGTTGTCATAATTTCAGAAGAGCACAATTGTGATTTTAATCACAGCTCCAGAGAATGTTTAAAGAAAATGTTTTCAGAATTTGATTATGTTTTATGCTTTCAGTTTCTATCAGAATTCCCAGTTATATATATTATTGCGCTTGTTCATTTCAAAGCGTACACAGATTTCAGTTATGTATTCAGCTTCCAGTTTTAGTTTCAGTATCAGTTCTATTGCATGATTTTGCTATTCCAGATTTACCTGCTGATCCCTCGGTTCACTAGTTTTCATTGAGTGCAGGTGATCAGCAGTAAAAGCTGGAGGGAGATAATCAGAAAGGGAGGATGTGTTTATCGTGGACATCTTCCATTGTTCTTTTCAGCTTTTGATTTTGATGTACAGAACTTAGCTATAATTTCGTATGTTAGCAGATTTCTAGTTCCTCATTTTTGTAGAAATCTGTATGAACTTTTGGTGTAAAGATATATGCTCTGACAGCACTAGTACATATTATGCTATACGCTAACTGGGACACTCTATCCACCACCTGGGGCACCACCTGCAGGATCAAAGCCACGACCAGATGTGAATCCTAAAAAACCTGAACAACAAACAGGAAAAAACACAACAGCCCCAGAGGGACCTCGGGGTCAAACCCCAGTACGGAGAGCAATAAATACAGCAAACGGAAAGTAAGTAGATAACATGCACATGCTATGCAAAGTATAGAGGCTACGACCGAGAACTGAGAGCCAATGGATCTCAACGGCAACTCAACAGCTGGATAACAGCAAATCAACAGCTGGAGCGGATCAACTGAAAGACAGTAGTGACCACAAGGTGCAGGAGTATATGTGAGCTACCCACTCGTCTCCAAACACTGTACCGGATGCAAAACATACAACTCCACCTGCTGTTGCCTGGATCATGAGATGTGGGAGCTACTCACTCCGCTCATAGCGGCTAACAGATCCCAGCAGGGAGATGAGAGTGCGGTATTGCCGCTCGCCCTCAAGCACTGAGGCATACGGGAGTTACCCGCTCGTCCCTAGGCGTAGCGTCCCGGTACACACAGATCTGAACAATAAGGTACAGCTGACAGAACAGAGCTCGACAGGAAAGTATGCGTGTATGCAAATGCAACAGCTGATGTTATAACATATGCACAATAATAACAGCAGAAAGCATACACAGCAAAGCACATAATCCACGTTCCATCCACAGCTGTAACAAAGCACAACATCCGTACCTTAACTTCTGAGTTATACTTAGCACACGCAGATTGCCACAATGAAAGTCCTAGCAACGCAGATCTACCACCTGCTAAGCCAATACAACAACTGCTCAAGGACTACAACTCAGAAACACAGCAGCTGGGAGCTACGACTCCACCAGGGCCAATTCTACCTTTCTATCACCACGAAAAGCTCTAACAAAGCTTAAAGGTAGAATCTTACTTACCCCAACAAGCTAGGATAGGATGCTAACAGACTAGAGAAGGGAGATGTCTCTGCGATCCTCTTCCAGCTCCTCCGCTGCCTACGAAAAGGGTAAGAGACGAAACTCCTTATCAAGAGGAGTCCAACTCTACCACTCTCGCTCTCATCGGAGCTGTCCACCGACGGCAATTGAAACAAAGAAGGTTACTATGAACAGTAACTAGGGTATCGCGACAAGATAAGGTTCACGGGAAATATTTCTAAGTGTCAGGGAAACAATAATTAAACGCAAGGACCAAGTACTCTATTTAAAGTCACAGCTGACTAACTGGGAAACAGACCCACCGACAATATCAGCTATCGCAACTGATATCCCAACCAACAGCTGAATCTCGCATCAGCTAAATCCTTACGTCGACACCACACTCAACTAAATCAAACGACGTCGTAGAGGGACACGTCACCTGCTACCTACTACTGATCGACTAACCAACATCTGATCGCTCATTCAACAGCTGATCCCTCAATCAGCAGTTGGATACGCGCACAACCCAACAGCTGAGTCCTAGCGCTAAACCAAAACGCTGTCGTTTCAACTAATCCAAACGACGACGTACCAACACCCGCTACTGAAAACACGCGGCTGCTACAAATGTTTCATAGCGCCTCAACTAGTACGTAACATCTGAAAGCGATTACCCGCTGCTGATGCAACACTCAAACAGATGTCTCCACGCAACACCTGATATCTTCATGCAGCTAGATTCAACACTTAAAAAATTTCGACGGCTACTCCAAGCACATCGACTCACAGCTGGTTTAATGCAGATTCTTCCAAACCCAAAATCTGATACAAAATATACGGGTCTCACAGAATTTATGCTAAAAGAAGAAAGCATTTGAAGACGTGCATGAACAGTACAAGCATTAAAGACTCCGCAGACAACTCATTTGGATCTATACGACGTGTCTACTTGTAACATTTATTACCGTTGATCCAAAGAGTATAAATTGGAGAATCCAATCAGTTCTGAAGAGTAATGCTAACAATATAAGAGTGAGAAAACAGAAAACTCTACGAACTGCACACATAGTTCACAATTTTCAAACCAGCTTACAAAAAGGGACACACACGCAGCTTGTTGTCATCAAATTTCTGTGTCACACAAATTGTCGAAAAACACTCTGTAGTTTTAAGCTTACCTTGTATATCATACACAGAGCGTGAGAGAGCTTTCCAAGCTTAGGCAACTTAGAGAAATTCTTTGAGTTGTATCTTTACAGATTACGTGTCTGTAATAGTTTGGTGTTGCTAGGAGTTCTCACAGCTTGCAGGCTGTTCGATTGGGTTTGTACAAATGGTTGTATAAATAAAAGCCTTCTAGTGGAAATACTTTTTCGATTCCAACAGGTAAGCCGAGTCCCAGATTCATTAGCCCCTTCGAGATCTTGGAAAGAGTGGGGACGTTAGCTTATTGGTTAGCACTACCTCCGCAATTATCTGCAGTACACAACGTATTTCACGTATCAGCTCTTAGGAAATACGTTCCAAGCCCCTCACACATATTGAGCTAAGAACCCATTCAGCTTGCGCCTGATCTGAGTTATGAAGAAGAGGCAGTGAGAATTCTCTTAGAGAAGACAGGAGACTAAGGAACCGATGCATTCCAATGTCAAGGTTCAATGGGAGAATCACTCAGAGCGGGAAGCAACTTGGGATACTGAAGCAGACATGAGAAGTCGTTACCCTAAGCTGTTTAGGTGAGTTAAATTTCGAGGATGAAATTTAATTTAAGGGGGTAGAGTTGTAGCGCCGGGAAAATCCGTAAATCCACGAGTCATTTAATTTGTTTTGAAGGGTTAAACTGCTATTTTCTTTTTGCGTTTAACATTTCAGTTTTCGCCTGAGCTGATTTCTTTGATTTTAGCATGGGCGGTTCGCGGACGATTCCTGAGAGGATGAACCCAAGCACGGTTTGGTTTTCTTTTAGAAAAAATATTTTGTTTTTAGCAAAATGATTGTTGTTGGCATGCATACAGTATCTTTAATCAAAATGATTACTGTTCGCACGCCTAAAGCATTTTTAGTGATTACTGTGGCATGTGGATAGGGCAACTCCTGCCTGGTTTAATTGCTTCATCAAGGCGTTGGGTGTGTTTTTCTAAACCACAAACCAGCCAAAATATTTTCTTCAGAGTAATCGTTTCGATTGTTCTTGTGGGAGATTCAGGCCGGATCTGTTCCCTGCAACCTATCGTTCAGCGAAAGGCAAGTAAAATCTATTTCTTGCTGCTTCTATGAAAGAATATTATTGTTCGCTTTTCTCTGCGTGCTGTTTGCTTCTGTTGCATTCTGTTTCAGAGCTTTGGGTAACGTTTAAAGGTTTTTCAAATGATGTTAGTATCTGCACACTTTCAGCGGTTTCAAAAATGGCTTTAAGTTCCCAAATGTTTTACAGTATAGTTTCTACGACAGTTGGAGCTGTCGTCTCTTTAAAATGTCTGGGTTGTACGTAAGTAGCTTCAGAGTAGGGTTCTCTGTGTGTTTCAGAGAATAAGTAGTGTTGGATGGTTAGGGATGATGTTCTGAGCTGATAAGCAGAGCTGGTCTAGTTAGAAATCTTTTCTAATATGATAAGTTTAGGTAATCTGTTCGAACTTCTCCAAAATATTTTCAGTACTCGTGCCGGATAGCTAAGGATGAGGTTCTGAGCTGACATGCAAAGTTGGTCTAGTGGAACTCTGTTCTGATCTGATAAGCTTAGATAATCTATTCGAACTCCCCCGAGCTGTTTTCTTCTTAGAGCTGTTTTACACTCGTAAGCTGTTTTCTTCACCCAGAGCTATTTTACGCTCGTAAGCTGTTTTATTCCCAGAGGTGTTTTACGCTTGTAAGCTGTTTTCTTCACCCAGAGCTGTTTTATGGTCGTAAGCTGTTTTATTCTCCGAGCTGTTTTATGCTCATAAGATGTTCTGTTCACCCAAAGCTGTTTTACGCTCGTAAGTTGTTTTCTTCACCTACAGCTCTTTTACGCTCGTAAACTGTTTTCTTCACCCAGAGCTGTTTTACGCTCATAAGCTGTTTTCTTCTCCGAGATGTTTAGCTCTTTTATACTCGTAAGTTTTTTCTTCACCCAGAGCTGTTTTACACTCGTAATCTGTTTTCTTCTCCGAGCTGTTTTACGCTCGTAAATTGTTTTCTTCACCTAGAGCGAAGTTATTTTCTTCTCCGAGCTGTTTTACGCTTGTGATTTGTTTTCTCATCTAGAGCTATTTTACGCTTGCAATCTGTTTTATACCCAGAGATGATCTAGGCCATGATCTATTTCTATCCTAATCTGATTTCAGAATTTCTAGAGCTATGTTCCGCCGTACACTCAGCAGTCTTTTCAAATAAAAATGGAGTCTTTTAACAAAAGCGGACCGCTAGTGTGCGATCTGTTAGTGTGATGTTTTAATGATATATGGAAAGGTTACGAAGGAGAAATGATAGAAGTTTTCCTACCATATTTCATAAAGTTTAAAGGGGGTGATTTTAAAGTTTTATGACCTATGGTGAAGATAACAGACGGTCAGCATAGGAAGGGTGAGGACGCTGACTGACGAACCAGTGTGCACCTTCAAATAGGAAGGACAAGGATTATGGATTGACGAACCTATATACCCCTTCACATAGTACAAATTGGGATTTATTTCCCCAACAGACCTGATATCAGATGATCTTGATCAAGAGACCGGACCTAACCAAAGCTTCTATGCCATATCTCGTACATAAAAGTGAATTTGTTATTTTATAAACGCAGATTTGATTATGTTTACTTCCTTTATATTAAACCTTATGTTTTATTTGTGTGGAGCTTTGCTATTACCAGATTTACCTGTTGAGCCCCTAGGTTAACTAGCTTTCATGGTTGCAGGTGAGGAGTCTTGAGAGCTGGATGATGCGAGTTGGACCAGATCGGGGATATGTGTTTATCGATTGACCAACGTTTCCGTGCTACTACAGGCCGCATCTCTTTTATGAACAAAATTGTCTTAGACTATTTCAGTTCGAAGTGTTTCTAAACTGATTTCTTACTATTTGTATCAAAATATTTTTACGTTAGTATTCGTACTCGGATCTGATTCACTCTAAGCTGTTACAGACCACGAGATATTTTGTGTTGAACGTTTTTCACGACCTTATTACATATTGTTTCTCAACCCGTGTGTGATCAGCTCACGTAAATGTCATCAGTTCTTTCATCAAAATCCCTAATCTATTTGGCCATGCGTGAGCTGAATCATTTATTCTGTCGCACAACCACCCCTGAACTGTATGCTTTCCTTTCAATTCCTAAAAAGTGAAAAATTTGTACGTTTTTCCGTGAAATTTTTTGAGATTGTTTTGAAAAATGGTGGACTAGCGCGCCACATTACTTGTGGTCTAAAAAAATAACTAAGTGTTGGTCAACGGCGAATTTATACACTTAGGTTCCCCAGATCCGGTCTATAATGTTTTCAGATCATCTTTGGTAACTACACTGTATCCAGCTTAGGCATGTAGTTCTGCACGCAACAAAATTCAGCTCTCGCATCAAACAGTTCACGCTCGCAACACAATTCTTCGCCTCAGCTTACGCCTAAGTTGATCTCACCAAACTATACGACACAACCCCCGATCTTATGGCTCAGCTCAGGACACTGCGTGTGAGACCTGAATTTGTATAATAGATTATTTGTTGGAATGTATCGGGGTTTAGATATTCTTGGTGGCTTAAGATCTCTGTTTGAATGTTTAAGTTGTGTTTTTGGGTCAAATTCCTTACCTAGAACAATTCTGGGAGTTTTCGTATTTTTGAGATTTTTTTGGGTGAAAGATGGTTTTTGGTGAAAGCTGGTTGAATAGTGAAAACCAGTCGCAACGTGTTTTGGTAACGCAGGATTATGAAACGCCGTCGTTTGGAGAGATCTGGTAGCGCTTGTAATATCAGCCGTTGCCTTAGCGTGGAATTTGTATCGGGTTGGATACGGTGTCGTTTGAATAAGTTGGAGCGACGTCGTTTTGGTGTAGCGCTAGTGTGAGATTTGATCGCGTGTGTGTGTGCCTGCTGGTTGTTCAGCCGAAGCAGATGTCAACGCGGGTCAACATCCCTGTAGCGCGAGAGGAAACGTCGTCGTTTGGCTAGCGCTAAGGAACCAGTCGATGCGCATATTCGATTTCCAGACGTCAACGCTGGTCAACTCTTCTGTAGCTTGCAGCTGATTTTGAGAGAGAGTTAGCGACCGGATTTGATGACGTCAGCTGTGCGACGCCGTTTTGACTAATTGCAACGCTGCGTTTTATATGTTGCGGCTGGTACCAGCTTTTGGAGGAATTCCTGCGATGTTTAAACCAGTCCTCTGGTTTTCTAGCTTTTGGTTGAGAACCAGTCGTAGGTAGTGTCCTACGACGTCGTTTTGTGTGTATGGGATTATGCTTTGAGGGGTTCGACCAGCCGATGGTTGTTGGTACCTGCTGGTTATGTCGGTGGACTTTTAAGCAGATTCCAGCCGTTGTGGGATTTATATATATAGGAAGGCTTGGTCTTCGTTTGAGTTATCAGATCCCATACTTAGAATATTTTCCCCGACATTCGTTCTCTGTTTCTCGAACCCTAGAGCACTGTTCACCGTAGCTTTTCTCCGGCAATTCCCGTTGTTCTCGATGGTTGTTTTGCTTGTTCGAGGTAGCGTTGGACTCCTCTCGAGAGGCTCTTCCATCTTATACCATTCTTGGAGGCTGTTGTTAGCTAGAGCGAGGTCGCGAAGTTACTGTCTTGGCCGTGTGTTCGCTGTGAGCAGGTAGCTTCGAATTGTTGTAAGATCTTAGCTTTAGTAAGTTGATTTAAGTTCCCTGTTAAGTGGTATTGTTGGGATTGATCGCTGGTTGAGTTGTAACTCCCGGCAGTACCTTATGTGTATTTGAGTCCCAATGATTTATGCCCCTGTGTTCTTTGACAGGTTGTTGTTCAGCTTTCACGGGACCTTTGTTGTGGTAATTGTGCTAGGAATTGAGTAGCGAGAGGAGGAAACGTCGCGTTTGGCTAGCGCTAAGGAACTAGTCGATGCGCATATTCGATTTCCAGACGTCAACGCTGGTCAACTCTTCTGTAGCTTGCAGCTGGTTTTGAGAGAGAGTTAGCGACCGGATTTGATGACGTCAGCTGTGCGACGCCGTTTTGATTAATTGCAACGCTGAGTTTTATATGTTGCAGCTGGTACCAGCTTTTGGAGGAATTCCTACGATGTTTAAACCAGTCGTCGGGTTGTCCAGCTTTTGGTTGAGAACCAGTCGTAGGTAGTGTCCTACGACGTCGTTTTGTGTGTTTGAGATTATGCTTTGAGGGGTTCGACCAGCCGATGGTTGTTGGTACCTGCTGGTTATGTTGGTGGACTTTTAAATCAGATTCCAGACGTTGTGGGATTTATTTAAGGAAGAATTGGTCTTCGAATTGAGATACCAGATCCCATACTTAGTAAATTTCCCCGATTGTCGACCTCTGTTTCTCGAACCCTAGTACTGTTCACCGTTGATTTTATCCGGTGATTCCCATCGTTCTCGATGGTTGTTTTGCTTGTTTGAGGTAGCGTTGGACTCCTCTCGATAATCTCTTCCATCTTATACCATTCTTGGAGGCTGTTGTTAGCTAGAGCGAGGTCGCGAAGTTACTGTCTTGGCCGTGTGTTCGCTGTGAGCAGGTAGCTTCGAATTGTTGTAAAATCTTAGCTTTAGTAAGTTGATTTAAGCTCCCTGTTAAGTGGTATTGATGGGATTGATCGCTGGTTGAGTTGTAACTCCCGGCAGTACCTTCTGTGTATTTGTGTCCCGATGATTTATGCCCCTGTGTGCTTTGACAGGTTGTTGTTCAGATTTCTCGGGACCTTTGTTGTGGTAATTATTACACAGAAGTAAAAGGTACAGATTGGAGCTTGTAATACAGCGATGTTATGGCTTGGATAATTTGTGATATGGCTATTGTTGGCTGCTATTTTGTGAGATGACTGTTGGTTATGTGGTGTATACTTGCTGATGCTATTATTGTTTCGCATATGTTTATATGCTTGTTATTCCAGCATGTTGCATACACGCATTTGCATCTCCGTTCAGCTTTTGCAGCCATTGATTCGTTGTTATTGTTCTGTTTAATTACCATGATGCGAGGGCGAGCGGCAATACCACTCTCATCTCCCTGCTAGGATTTGTTAGACACCATGCGCCGAGTGGTTAACTACCACAGTTCATGGGCGAGGCAACGGCAGGTTGAGTTGTTGATGCGTCTGGTAAGGGTGGGCGAGTAGGGGTGAGTGGGTAGCACCCACATGTCCTACACTCACCGTGGCCACATATTTTGTTGCAGATTACGTTGAGCTGTTGTCTCCTTCCTCATGCATAGCATCTGCATTTTATTCTTGCTGTTTACTGCTGTTTTATAGTTGCTCTCCGTACTGGGGTTTGACCCCATGTCCCTCTGGGGCTTGGTTGTTTTCCTTGTTATGTTGTTTTCAGGAAACCCAGGTTTTACAGCTGGTCGTGGTTTTAACCCAGCTGGCGGTGCCCCAGGAGGTGGTTAGAGTATCCCAGTGGCGTATAGCATATTTATATGTATCAGTATTCTTAGCCAGGGGGATGCCCTGCGCTTTGTCGTTGTATCCAGTGGTTGGAGTCTGATACTTATTTTCGTATGCTATATTGTTTGTGTTGTTTAGTGGTTTTTATAAACTGGGATATCTATTTTGAGTATCGCACTATTTTAAATTATATTGTTTTAACTCGTCAGGCCCAAAAGCGAAAATTTTACCCGCTTTTTGATAGATTCCGCATGTGTTTTGGTGTTTTTACTCTGTTTAGAGCACGAGGCCTGACATTTTTGGTATCAGAGCTTAAGCTGGGATAAGCTCAATTTCTTTGATCACACTTGAGTCTAGGCACAGTGTTGTGTGTTGCATGTGCTTGACTATGTGATTGTGTGCTGCATCTTGTTGTGCTATCTATGCTGTATCTGTTCTGTTTTGCTTGATCCTGTTGAGTGTTTTCGTAGATGCCGCCTAGACGTCGTGGTAGAGGTAGGGGGCAGTTTGAGGAATCAGCAGGACAGAATGAGGATCAGCGTAGCGCTCTTAGTCGTACGCGTAGTAGGCATGATGAGGAGGAGGAAGTTGGTGACTTGCCTCCCCCGGTGGAGCGGATGGATGTTGTTATAGCACGATTTCAGCGGATGAACCCTCCAGTCTTTAATGGTGATGAGTCCAGTGAGGATGCGGACTCGTGGCTCCGTAACATCATTGGTCTTTTCGATTGGGTGCAGTATGATGATGATCTTCGGCTGAGTTTAGCGACCCTCTTGCTCAGGAAGGCGGCGGAGCGCTGGTGGCGAGGCGCTTCGAGTACCTTGTTAGAGACC
>KV013384.1:198231-218679 GCA_001598015.1 Dorcoceras hygrometricum
GGGGACCGTTCTTCACGACTCAACATTGATGGGTCATCTTGACACGTGATAGTAAACGGCGTCATATTATTGGGCCCTTACTGGACGTGAGGTGAATACATGGGGGTTGCACCGGTTGCAATCGGAAACTACCTTTTGGGGGTCATGGATGGCTGATATTATTCGGGTCCATGATCGCTTGATTGGGCTCCGTGTACCCACTAAAGAAACCTGTTTTCTCGATTTCATTAGAGGATGGTGAAATCGTTAAAATAGTGGGAGGGTAGTTCATAAAACTTAACGACCTTGTTTTATATCTTAGCTTATATCTTATATAGTTAGTGATGTATGTCTGCTTTCTTTTTCAGTATTACTGCATTATAAAATGGTTTTGATGAAAAACACGCTCGCTGCTGTACTGGATAGAGGGTAATTCATAAAACTTAACGACCTTGTTTTATGTCTTAGCGATTATTTTATATATAGTTAGTGATGTATGTCTGCTTTCCTTTTCAGTATTACTGCATTATAAAATGGTTTTGATGAAAAACACGCTCGCTGCTGTACTGGATAGCAACAGGTTCACCGGTCTGAACTACCAAGACTGGCTCCGCAACCTCAATCTTGTATTGGCTTCGAAGAAACTTCTTTATGCGATAGAGAAGAGTCCTCCGAAGGAAGCCCCTGCCGATATCAGCCATGAGAAGCTGATAACGCTTAAACAATGGTGGGACGACGAGGTTAAAGCTCGGTGCTATGTGATGGCATCGATGTCCAATGAAATGCAACGGCGTTTTGAGAAGACGAAGTATGCTGCTGACATACTTTTTCATCTCAAAGAGCTGTACGGAGAGAACTCTCGACATGAGAGGTTCACGGCTGTCAAGGAGCTGATGACGAGCCGCATGCGCGATGGGACTTTGGTCCGCGAGCATGGGGTTCGTATGATTGGGCTCGTTGAAAAGCTGTCGGGCCTTGATATCGCACTTCCACACGAGCTGTCGGTGGATGTACTTCTCCTCTCGCTACCAGCTGCATTTGACCCCTTTTTGGTCAACTTCAACATGAACAAGCTGGCAGCCACCCTTGAAGAGGTGGTTAACATGCTTGTAGTGTTTGAAGGGACCATAAAGAAGGACAAACCCGTCCTCCTTCTGGGCTCTTCTTCCTCTACGAAGAAGGGGCCCAGACGCAAGAGCAAGAAGAGTTCTGCTCCTGTGAAGGAGGAAAAGTCCGCCAAGAAGCCAAAGGCAAAGGCTTCTAAACCAAACAAGAGCGAGGATGTTTGCCACCACTGCCACAAGGCTGGGCATTGGAGGAGGAACTGCAAGGAGTACCTCGAGCAGTTGCGAACTGCGAAAGGTATGTTCTATATTGAAATAAATATGTCTCTTAATTCGACTTCTTGGGTACTTGATACTGGATGTGGATCTCATATCTGCAATGATTTCCAGGTGATGAAAAGAAGCCGACGTCTTAGAGTGGGTGAGACCCACTTGAGGCTTGGCAATGGAGCAAGAGTTGCTGCAGTATCTATAGGAGATGTTTATTTATTTCTGTCTTCTGATTTTAAGTTGTTGTTGAGAAACGTTTTATTTGTTCCCGAATTAATAAAGAACATTATTTATGTTTCTATGCTTGATAGTGATGGATATTCTTGTATGTTTGCTAATTCGATTTGCAATATTTACAAGAATGAATGTTTAATTGAAATTGGGGAACGCGAAAACGATTTATACACCTTAAAATTAAAAGACGTTCCAACTCGCGATGTCGAAGCACACACAACAATGATTAAAAGGAAACATGATAACTTGAACCCAGCACAACTTTGGCACGCTAGGCTAGGTCATATCTCTCTAAGTAGGATGAACAAGTTAGTTAGAAGTGACCTGTTTGATCTGTCAGACATTAACTCCCTACCGACTTGAGAATCTTGTCTTAAGGGAAGGATGACCAAGCAACCCATCAAGGGTAAGGGTGAGCGTGCTCGAGGCCTGTTGGATTTGATCCACACTGATGTGTGCGGCCCGTTTAGTATTGGTACTAAATACGGTCACACACACTTCATCACCTTTACCGACGATTCCTCTAGGTATGGGTACTTGTACTTGATGAAGTACAAGTCTGAATCCTTTGAAAGGTTCAAAGAATTCAAGGCTGAAGTAGAAAATCAATTAGGCAAAAGTATTAAGGCACTTCGATCCGATCGAGGTGGTGAATACTTGAGTGCTGAATTTCAAGACTATCTGAAAGAGAATGGGATTCTCGCACAGTGGACCCCTCCGGCCACACCACAGCTCAATGGTGTAGCGGAGCGTCGTAATCGGACCTTGTTGGACATGGTTCGATCTATGATGAGCTTCACTGAACTTCCTACCTCGTTTTGGGGCTATGCGCTCTAAACGGCGGTAATGTTGTTGAACAATGTCTACACCAAGGCGGTGGATAAGACTCCATATGAGATATGGATGGGCAAACCACCCAAGTACTCATTCATGAGGATTTGGGGATGTCCTGCTTACGTGAAGCAGACAGTGGGAGATAAGCTGGATACGAGATCCATCTTATGCTACTTCATTGGGTATCCAAAGAATTCCATTGGATACTACTTCTACTATCCCAGCGAAACAAAAGTGTTTGTTTCTAGGAATGCCACCTTTATGGAAAGAGAATTTCTACTTGATAGAAAGGGCAAAATAGTAGAACTCGAAGAGGTTCGAGATCCAATCGAAGTACCAGGTGAATCTCCTGCACCTCCAGAGCCAGTACCAGAAATGGTCGCACCTAGGAGATCCGAAAGGGTTCCTAGGGCTCCTGAGAGATATGGTTTTCTCCTTGAAGATGATCAAGGTGATCAAGTTGTTGGATCTGATCCAAGAACTTTCAAGGAGGCAATTTCCGATGCTGATTCTAATTTGTGGCTTGAAGCAATGCAGTCTGGGTTTGACTCAATGCATGCTAACCAAGTTTGGACTCTTGTTAATCCTCCCGAAGGAATTGTTCCCATTGGGTGTAAATGGGTATACAAGAGGAAACTTGGGCCTGATGGTAAGGTAATGACCTACAAGGTACGACTGGTCGCGAAAGGTTACACTCAAAGGCAAGGTGTTGACTATGATGAAACCTTCTCTCCAGTCGCAATGTTCAAGTCAATTAGAATCTTGTTAGCCATAGCCGCGTGGTACGACTATGAGATATGGCAAATGGATGTGAAAACTGCGTTCCTTAATGGAAACATTAAGGAAGAGATCTATATGACGCAGCCTGAGGGTTTCACATCTGTTGGAAGCGAGCATAAGGTATGCAAGCTTCAAAGATCGATCTACGGTCTCAAACAAGCATCGCGAAGTTGGAACCTGAGATTCGATGAAATAATTAAGGAATTTGGTTTCATCAAGAATCCTGAGGAGCCATGTGTCTGTAAGAAGGTAGTTAAAAGCGCTGTGACATTCCTCGTACTTTATGTTGATGACATTCTACTCATTTGGAATGATGTAGGAATGCTGCAGTCAACTAAAGTATGGTTGTCTAGTAGATTTTCGATGAAGAACATGGGTGAAGCATCCTACATTCTTGGAATACAGATCTATCGGGATAGATCGAAACGGATGCTCGGACTCACCCAAGCTACCTACATCAATACCATACTTAAGAGGTTCTCTATGGAAGAGTCCAAGAGAGGACACCTACCTATGTAATTGGAAGGCTGTGAAGGATATTCTTAAGTACTTGCGAAGGACTAAGAATATGTTCATGGTCTATGGGGGTGGTGAACTGAAACTGGAAGGCTACACTGATTCTAGCTTCCAGTGTGACGTGGATGATTCGAAATCAACCTCTGGATTTGTATTCATGCTCAATGGTGGTGCTGTCTCTTGGAAGAGTTCCAAGCAAGACACCATCGCGGATTCAACCACTGAGGCTGAGTACATCGCAGCATCAGCTGCTGCTAAGGAGCCGTTTGGATAAGGAATTTCGTCCAAGAGTTGGGCGTCATTCCTAATGGAGTTGGTCCAGTCCCGGTGTACTGCGACAACACGGGTGCCGTTGCGCAAGCAAAGGAGCCTAGGTCTCACCAAAGATCCAAACACATACTGAGGAAATACCACATAATCCGAGATATTGTGGCTAGAGGTGACATAGCAGTTGAGAGAGTCACCTCTGCAGACAACGTTGCTGATCCACTTACGAAGCCCTTTCCTGGACCGTTGTTTGAAAAACATCGCGAAACAATGGGACTGTGTCTGATGAGTAGTTGGCTTTAGGGCAAGTGGGAGATTGTTAGAGTAGATACCCAACTAGCCAACTTGTGGCGTGTGGGTTTATAGACTCTTGTATGAAACAATCTTTATATATGATATTCGCATTTATTTATATGGCATTCTTTACTTTCATTGTGTTGTATGATTATTAACAATTGTGTTGAGTAAAGACCTAGAATGCACTAAAGTGTATTTTAGATGTGATAGTGGGTATGACGGCTATCATGAAACACATCTAATAGTCACTGTGTATTCTGAACATGTTCCTAATCGATTGGGCCGTCAAAATGAGGATAAGGCCGCCCGAGCTAGAGACTAGTATCTGCGATGCGAAGTACCATGTTTCATTGGTATGGAACATTGTGATATTCTGAGCATGCAGATAGATAGTGACCTGGTGATCTATCGAACTTCCCTCGTTCGAACTTTCCAAGTGGTTACCATTTGTCGAGTGGATAAGTCCGAGGTCTTGGTTGTACTGATTAGTCCTCACGACTCGAAACGTCATTGAGACTCTACATGATAGGTGTCTCACTTTGATTCGTTTACCGACTCACTTGGGGTCATCAGGCGGCGGGATTGGGTGAGACCCCGATGCATGTAGGAGTCGATGCATCGTTGTCGAGGATTCACCGCTCGCAGACATGCGTGGATATCCTATGCTATCTGAGGGGATAATAGTGTATAAATCTCTTACCAGAGTACTAGAAATGTTTTAGGTAAATGTGTTTACCTAGTTACACTCGCTATGTCACTATTCGATCTCCAAGATGTATGCATAGCTATCGGATCTTTAGCGACTCTCGATTTACCAATGGTCGTTGATCTGATCGGGATATATGGATTGAAAGGACCGTACTGTAGGTTAATCACGACCAACTGGTTCTTTCAGGCACTATCAGTGATACCTAGGGGATCATGGGGTGATGTTTCTAGACGCTCTTACCATGATCCGTTGGGCAAGTCCGGAATTGTGATTCCGGAGCCACAATGGTTGTGGGCCCACTGCTAGCTGTATCCCTGAACCATTGAGGGTCACACAAGTACTGGATTCGAGATTCCCGCACGGATACTCGGCTCAATGTGTTGAGCATGAGAAGAGGATTTTGGGAAGTGCGACTTCCTAAAAGTCAACAGGGGTCAAATCGGGATTTCCCGCTGTTGAGGGGCAAAACGGTCATTTTGCACTGGGGTTCTGAAAAATGGTTTTTCAGATCATATAATTCAGTTTTGGAAACTGAGTCGATCCGTCTGATCTGATTGGCGATCGGAGTTACGATGAAGTCTAGGTGATGGAGATGAACCGAATGTTCATCCGTTGGACCCGGGCCCGTTGAGCCGGATCCAAATCCATCACCAAGTCTACTTAATGTAGACTTAGACTAATTAACTCATAACACAACCTAACCCTAAACCTAGCAAGAGTGCGCCGCCCTCCCTCCTCTCCAAAAGCCGCCGCCGCCTCTCTTCGCCGGAAATTATTCCGGCCAATATTGACGAGGAGAATCCATCCACGCCAATCTCGTCAGGCCTTCTATTGCAGGCTGAGGAAGGAGTCTCGTATCCCGCCGCCGCCTCTCTTCGCCGGAAATTATTCCGGCCAATATTGACGAGGAGAATCCATCCACGCCAATCTCGTCAGGCCTTCTATTGCAGGCTGAGGAAGGAGTCTCGTATCCGTTCGTGGACCTGATTGACGTAGTCTACCGCAATCTACCGTGAAGTGCCGGTTTCCTCGAGAAACTGGTCGGAGCCAGGCACGAGTTGCCAGCAAGGTAGTCATCTGAACACCCTATGAATGTCATAGATTGTTATTTGTAATTGAATTGTATTGATCGTCTCCTGGAAAATTTTTTGTTCTTCCGCTGCCTCGCCGGGAGGCGTGATCCGGATCCGCCGCGGCTACCCCAACAAGATCATGTGGATCTTATTAGACAGCGGATGAAAGTTGCCCAGGATCGCCAAGCCTGTTATGCGAATAAGAGGCGTCGACCTCTTGAGTTTCAGGTTGGTGATCATGTATTTCTCAAAGTTTCTCCGTTTCGCAGTGTGATACGCTTTGGACGCAAGGAAAAGTTAGCCCCTCGTTACGTCGGACCGTATGAGATTGTTGAGAGGATTGGCCCTTTAGCGTATCGGCTGTTGTTGCTGCCAGAGTTGTCTTCTCTTCATGACGTCTTTCATGTTTCCATGTTGAGGAAGTATGAGCCAGATCCGTCTCATGTGCTTGGAACTGACGAGGTGGAGCTAGATCAGTCATTGAGTTATCAAGAATATCCTTTGCAGATCCTTGACAGAAAAGAGAAACAGTTGAGGAATAAGACCATTCCGTTGGTAATGGTGCAATGGAGCAAACAAGGAAGGGAAGAAGCTACTTGGGAGTTGGAATAAAAGATGCACCGCGAGTGGCCGCATCTGTTTGAGTAGCTGTTGAGCTAAATTTCCAGTAGTTTGTAGCTTTTGGTTGTATTTCTTCCCTAGTTGTTGTTATATGTTTGCTCAGTTATCTTGAACTCTTGGCCTTTTGTTGGGCGAGTTCTGTTTGTATCTTGCTGTTGTTGTGTTGTTGTGCCAGAATTGTTGTTAGATTTCGGGGACGAAATCCTTTTTAGTGGGGGAGAAATGTGAGACCTGAATTTGTATAAGAGATTATTTGTTGGAATGTATCGGGGTTTAGAGATTCTTGGTGGCTTAAGATCTCAGTTTGAATGTTTAAGTTGTGTTTTTTGGATCAAATTCCTTACCTAGAACAATTCTGGGAGTTTTCGTATTTTTGAGATTTTTTTGGGTGAAAGCTGGTTTTTGGTGAAAGCTGGTTGAATAGTGAAAACCAGTCGCAACGTGTTTTGGTAACGCAGGATTATGAAACGCCGTCGTTTGGAGAGATCTGGTAGCGCTTGTAATATCAGCCGTTGCCTTAGCGTGGATTTGTATCGGGTTGGATACGGTGTCGTTTGAATAAGTTGGAGCGACGTCGTTTTGGTGTAGCGCTAGTGTGAGATTTGATCGCGTGTGTGTGTGCCTGCTGGTTGTTCAGCCGAAGCAGAGGTCAACTCGGGTCAACATCCCTGTAGCACGAGGAGGAAACGTCGTCGTTTGGCTAGCGCTAAGGAACCAGTCGATGCACATATTCGATTTCCAGACGTCAACGCTGGTCAACTCTTCTGTAGCTTGCAGCTGGTTTTGAGAGAGAATTAGAGACCGGATTTGATGACGTCAGCTGTGCGACGCCGTTTTGATTAATTGCAACGCTGCGTTTTTATATGTTGCAGCTGGTACCAGCTTTTGGAGGAATTCCCACGATGTTTAAACCAGTCGTCGGGTTGTCCAGCTTTTTGTTGAGAACCAGTCGTAGGTAGTGTCCTACGACGTCGTTTTGTGTGTTTGGGATTATGCTTTGAGGGGTTCGACCAGCCGATGGTTGTTGATACCTGCTGGTTATGTCGGTGGACTTTTAAATCAGATTCCAGCCGTTGTGGGATTTATTTAAGGAAGACTTGGTCTTCGAATTGAGATACCAGATCCCATACTTAGTAAATTTCCCCGATTGTCGACCTCTGTTTCTCGAACCCTAGTACTGTTCACCGTTGATTTTATCCGGTGATTCCCGTCGTTCTCGATGGTTGTTTTTCTTGTTCGAGGTAGCATTGGACTCCTCTCGAGAAATTTGTGAGATGGCTATTGCTGGCTGCTGTTTTGTGAGATGACTGTTGGTTATGTGGTGTATACTTGCTGATGCTATTATTGTTTCGCATATGTTTATATGCTTGTTATTCCAGCATGTTGCATACACGCATTTGCATCTCCGTTCAGCTTTTGCAGCCATTGCTTCGTTGTTATTGTTCTGTTTACTTACCATGATGCGAGGGCGAGCGGCAATACCACACTCTCATCTCCCTACTGGGATTTGTTAGCCACCATACGTCGAGTGGTTAACTACCACAGTTCATGGGCGAGGCAACGGCAGGTTGAGTTGTTGATGCGTCTGGTAAGGGTGGGCGAGTAGGGGTGATTGGGTAGCACCCACATGTCCTACACTCACCGTGGCCACATATTCTGTTGCAGATTCCGTTGAGCTGTTGTCTCCTTCCTCATGCATAGCATCTGCATTTTATTCTTGCTGTTTAATGCTGTTTTATAGTTGCTCTCCGTGCTGGGGTTTGACCCCATGTCTCTCTGGAGCTTGGTTGTTTTCCTTGTTGTGTTGTTTCCAGGAAACCTAGGTTTTACAGCTGGTCGTGGTTTTAACCCAGTTGGCGGTGCCCCAGGAGGTGGTTAGAGTATTCCAGTGGCGTATAGCATATTTATATGTATCAGTATTCTTAGCCAGGGGGATGCCCTGCGCTTTGTCGTTGTATCCAGTGGTTGGAGTCTGATACTTATTTTCGTATGCTATATTGTTTGTGTTGTTTAGTGGTTTTTATAAACTGGGATATCTATTTTACGTATCGCACTATTTTAAAATATATTGTTTTAACTCGTCAGGCCCAAAAGCAAAAATTTTACCCGCTTTTTGATAGCTTCCGCATGTGTGAGATCCAGGAATTCGAATATGATTAATTGGTAGAGTTAATCGGATTTTAAGAATTCAGATTTGTGCGTGGACAAATCTGGTTGTTCAGCTTTCAGTTGGAAGGCTTCGAATGTGTTTCTGGGTCAGATTTCATGATTGGAACAAATTTGGAAAATTTGAGTATTTTCGAAATTCAGATCTCAAGATTTTGGTGAAGTCTGATTGGTAATTTTCAGAGTTCTCCTAGAGATGTTGTGCTTTGAGTTACGGGTTTTCATTGTATGAAATCCATTTGAATTTGGAGTCCAATTGATGGATTTGTTGTGAGAAATCCGTTAGAGGGAGAAATCTGTTATAGCTAGAGTACTGAAGTCTGTTAGCGCGTATTTTTGTAGTGTTCATAGGTGAGATATGTTTGGGTTGTGGAGAGATCTGGTCGCTGGTGTTTGATTTGGGGTGTAGTGTGAGGAAAACAAAACGCTGTCGTTTAGGTTGGGCGTGTTTGTGAAATCTGTTTTGCAACGCAGCGTTTAGCGCTTAGTGTTTCAGATTTCTCCAGTGTTTGTTATTAGCGTCCAGATTTCACCGAGGTGTTGTGCGATGTTGTTTTGGAGTTAATCGCTGGTTTAGCGCTTGTTGGAGAGATCTGGTTCGTGGGAGTTAGCGTCCAGACGTCAACGCTGGTCAACTCTCCTGTAGCGATCGTTGTAGTGTGTGTAGTGTGTGTTTCCAACTTTTAGCGCTTTTATTTTCCAGATTTCTCCGTGGTATTGAAGTGACGTCGTTTTGGGGTTTAGAATGTTGTTAGAGCGCGTGGTTGTGGAATCTGGTTGGTGGTGAATCGGATGTCAACGCGGGTCAACGGGTGATAACGTATGTGAGATCTGTAGTAGCGGAGGAGCGATGCTACGTCGTTTAGATAAGTGGAGACGGCACCGTTTTGGGTCTAGCGCTAGAGATCTTTTGGAGCGCTACGGGAAGATTTGATGATGTGTCCAGATTTCTCTATTGGGTTCTACGACGTTGTTTAGTGTTTACGTTCGTAGGGCGTTGAGGGATCTGTTAGCGGCGAGAATTCTTGAGCAAATGTCAACGCAAATTGTTGAGCGTTGTTAGTACCTGTTGTGAGCCCATAGATCTGTTTCGTCGATACGCTATCGTTTTGTTTAAATTGTGCGCGTGTTACCGTGAGTGCTGGTTTCGGATTTGTGATTTTGTTCCTCAGCGATGGGATCTGTTTTAGAGATCTTTTTTACATGCGATTGACTTTAACAGTAGCATTTGACTGGAGGATTTTAAATACCAATATTTGCGAACACTTAGCATATTTTTCCCCGATATTTCCTCTATTCTTCCCTGATAAACTTGAAACCTTTACTGTTCACCGTATCCTATTTCCGTCGATTTCCGCCGTTTCCCGTCGTCGTTTGGAACGTGAAGGGTGACGCTGGACTCCTCTTGAGTTCCTCTTTCGATTGCTGCTAGCTAGGAGATCAAAGTCGACGTTGGAGAGAAGTGCACAGAATCTGGATGTTCTACGCTTTTCGTGAGATCTAACCCGAGCGTTCGTTGGCTCTTCTGGACTCTTGGGTGAGTGTTTTCGACTAGTTTTCAGATGATTCTAGTTAGTTTAGCCTATGTAGACTTGCAGAACCAGGTTTCGGTTTTTGGCCGTAGACAGTGATGTTTGGAATTCAGTTTTTGAGTTGTTTTGCCAGGTGCCTTAGCAGATTCGAGCTTCCGGGCAGACTTGTGAGTCTGCAGTGAGCTGCGAGGTATCATAGTCGAGCAGGTAGTTGGTACCGTGCTTTCGAGGAATCTGCGTGAGGTAGTTGCCGTGTAGAGGTACGAATCGAGCTTGTATTACAGCTTTGAGATAGGCATGGGGATGTATTATGTGTTATATAGCTGTGCAGTGTTTGTGTAGAGGCAAGCTATGTATATTATGCATGTCTATTGGCTGAACTATCTGGTGTATTACCTTCTGTTTGGTGATCTGTTGAGTTTCTATGCATGTGATTATTTGAATGCTTTGTTGTGTTTTCTGTCATTACTCGTACATGCATCATGTTAAGCATGTTACTGCATCTGCATAGCATATTGAGCCAATGGTTCCTTTGTTAGCCATGATATGTTGCTCTGTTGGAGCTCTTCCCTCGTGGTGCGATGCGGTGTTGCATAACCACGATTGAGTGCAGCTGGAGGATGTTGGTTGAGTTGTTCCCAGTCCTCAGTTGCAGCAGCTGGAGGATGTTGGTTGAGTTGTTCCCAGTCCTCAGTTGCAGTGACCTGGATAGAGGTTGGTGGGTGGTTGTGTCCACTTGAAATTCCGTGCGACCTGGCGGCTGGCTTCCGCGCAGGTGCGACGATTAGCCACTCTATTTTCCACTGGGTGCGATCGGGTAGCTTCCGAGACTCGGTGATGTGTCACAGTTGTTGCTTTCTATTCCGTTTGGCCCTCCGATTGTTACCGATGTTCTTTGTACCGCTCATGCATTTTCACGACATGATACATTGCATGCTGTATCTGAATTGCTATTTTATGCAGCTCTTCGTACTGGGGTTTGACCCTGATGTCCCTCTGGGGCTGGTTTGTTTTTTTTGCCTACTTGTTGTTCAGGTTTCCCAGGTTATTCCGCTGGTCGTGGAGATGATCCAGCTGGAGATTCCCCAGGAGGTGTTTAGAGTGTCCCAGTTATGTATAGTATCTATTGCACCGGTATCGCCACGGGTGGGATGTCCCGGGTGGTGCTTAGGCTTATATAGTATTAGTCTGTCTGTGATTTGTGGTTTTCAGCTGTTGTATTTGGCCGTTGGGCAGTGTTGTATTCGTTATAATGATACTATGTTATTTTGATTTTGTGTTAACTGAGATTATTTTGAGTATGACATTATTTTAAATTATGTTTTCTTCGTCAGGCCAAAAGCGAAAAAATTTTTAGCCACTTTTTAAGTGCTTCCGCCATGTTTTGCGTGTTTTGACTCTGTGTTGTGCACGAGGCCTGACATTTTTGGTATCAGAGCTTAAACTGGGATAAGCTCGATTTCTCGAACCACATGTGAGTCTAGGCACAGTAGTTGTTCTTTGGTTTGTGCTTGACTACTTGAATTACTTGCCTGTGTGCTTACCTTTGAGTGTCTTGTAGAGATGCCGCCTAGGAGAGGAGGTAGAGCTAGTAGGCAAGCGGTGGTTGATTCGAGGACTCCGATTAGTGCTGATAGAGAGGATGCCTCTCGACCGAGTGTTCCTTTTTGGTTTAGTGAGAGTCAGTCTTCAGCCTTTCTCGCTCTTGCTAATGCTGTCAACAGAGCGGTTGACTTTATGGAAAGCCTTGCAGTTGGACAGACTCGAGTGCAGCAGTCGACAGGACAAAGTGTGGATCATGTGCCATCTGGAACGTCGTCCTCCCAGCCTTCTGTGGAACCGCAGTCTTTGAGTCGACAGAGGTTTAGACCAAGAGGAAAGCACTTCAGGAGATCCAGTTCAAGTTCTTCGAATTCTGGCGGTTCTAGTGGAGTGAGGCCGACTGTGTCTTTCTGTGGTCAGTGTGGTGGTAGGCATCGACTCTCTCAATGCATTGGAGTGCCAGGCGCTTGCAACAATTGTGGTCAGGTTGGGCACTATGCTAGAGTGTGTCCTACTTTGGGGCATCTGGATTTGATTAGTAGTTCTTCGAGGCGACCGAATCGACCTTCTCCATCCCAGCAATCAGAATTTCAGCCTTTAGAGACGTCTAGCGTTAGAGATCTTTCTCTATTTGAGCAACCGGGACTTCAGCCAACTCAGGTGGATGCGATGACTGGGGAGCGAGATGATGTCTTGACCGGAGGAGATTGTGCAGGTAGTTGTTCCTTACTTGTTAACTCTGTGTGAGTTTAGTTGACACGTGGACATCGCGCTCGCTTACGATTGTATTTGTTGTTTGGTGGTGCGTGGGGATGTTTCCACCCCATCTCGTCTGTGTGATGTAGTGTCTTTGTTACTCCTGCCGGTGGAGAAGTTGTCGTTCCGAGAGTGATGCTGAGTTAGGTTAGCAAGATGTAAGCGAGTCCTGTTAGGGAAGTGGTTTGTTTTAGGAGTGTTTAGCTCCTCGTTGTTGAGAGGATAGATCGCGCTCGCTTACGATTGTATTTGTTGTTTGGTGGTGCGTGGGGATGTTTCCACCCCATCTCGTCTGTGTGATGTAGTGTCTTTGTTACTCCTTCCGGTGGAGAAGTTGTCGTTCCGAGAGTGCTGTTGAGTTAGGTTAGCAAGTTGTGAGCAAGTCCTGTTAGGGAAGTGGTTTGTTTTAGGAGTGTTTAGCTCCTCGTTGTTGAGAGGATAGCTGTTACTTGTTGTGATGATTTGTTGGAAGGCCCATCCAACAGTTCTAGTAGCGGTGAGTATCTCAAGATGCTTTTGAGCATTTGGTAGATTTGTAGAGTTTTCTTGTTGGCTCCGAGTGCCAGTTAGTGAGGACAGTAAAAGCATAATTGGCGGATTGTCTATATCAGCCCATTTGTCCTTGTGTTAAGGCTTATTCTAAGGAACTGGCAAGAGGATTTGTGGCAGTTCTGTCGTGAGATTGTATAGTTTCTGGTGTTTGTAGTGGCTGGTAAGTACTCTAAACTCTTGTTCCGAAGTTGGAAGAGTTCTCGATGTTTTTGGGTCTCGAGGAACTACGAGTTTATCGTTTTTCCCTGATCAGATGCTGAGTCCGTGAGGCCATATCGAGGATTGGTAGAATTTTCGTGTGGAATTTGTGAACAAGCGATGTTCGGTATAACTTTCTTTGAGATTTTGTACGGTGGGAAGTACAAAGTCTACTTGGTGACTAGAAGAAATTGTAAGACTTAGTTGTTTTCACGGAGGTTATACAGTAAGTGGATGACCTAAGGGATCTGGTTCTGTTTCGAGCAAAGGGTGAGTGTGACCTTTTGACCAGATTTTTGCTTTCTCAGCGTGGAATTTCGGAACCTCAATTGGGAACCGCATGCTCTTTGCAAGTTTCTCCTTCTTAGATTATGCTGGATTTGAGATTTAGTGGTGAATTAGTTCGTAGATTCATCAGTATGTTTGGGTGTATTAGGTTAAACTGGATCTTTGGTGTGTGATTTACTGATGCCGACTGTGTTGTTGTGGACACGTAGTATGTTCTATGTGTTCAAGCCGAGGAAATTGTGAATTAGATCCTTCTTTGGTGTTAAATACTGATGGAATGAGCGAGACTAGAACCTCAATTTGACTGTTTTAGCTAGCAAGGATATTTTGGAAGGTATATTTGAGAGACTGAATCGGATATGACTGGAGAGTATCCGCATCTATGTTGGAACAGCCTTTCATCCTTGTGTTTTGTTTCTTTCAGATTCGAGTCTTGTTCCTACCCAGCTGGTAACTGGTTGTTCTTTTGTTGATCCCTCTTTAGCATTTTACGTGGTAACCTAGCCTTTGAGCATCAGCTGTTTTAAGTATCGCGGTTTTTTGCGACGAACTTCTTGTGGTGTGCGACCTTTTGGAGATAGCAGTAAGAACTGCTTCTGTTTTTAGTTTGGCAGTGCCAACATGATCTATTCTCCTTGCACGGCGTGTTTATGTTAAGGCGAAGTTATAGAGCGAATGATTACGTTGGGTTGTGTTAAGCATTGAGTCAGATTTATGTAGTTATATATTCGTTGTGATTCTACAGCAGTTGGTTGCTTGTGGTTGTACTCCTGGTTATCTTGAACTCTCGGTTAGTAGCCTTTGGGTTGAGAGTTATTGTACTTTTGATTGTTCTGCGAGTAGCTTAACTCACCAATGTTGTCTATGTCGAGAATGGTTTTGTTTTATTCCAGAGTTGTCGCTTCGATTTCGAGGACGAAATCTTTTAAGGTGGAGAGAAATGTGAGATCCGGGAATTCGAATATGATTAATTGGTAGAGTTAATCGGATTTTAAGAATTCAGATTTGTGCGTGGACAAATCTGGTTGTTCAGCTTTCAGTTGGAAGGCTTCGAATGTGTTTCTGGGTCAGATTTCATGATTGGAACAATTTTGGAAAATTTGAGTATTTTCGAAATTCAGATCTCAGGATTTTGGTGAAGTTCTGATTGGTAAATTTCAGAGTTCTCCTAGAGATGTTGTGCTTTGAGTTACGGGTTTTCATTGTATGAAATCCATTTGAATTTGGAGTCCAATTGATGGATTTGTTGTGAGAAATCCGTTAGAGGAAGAAATCTGTTATAGCTAGAGTACTGAAGTCTGTTAGCGCGTATTTTTGTAGTGTTCATAGGTGAGATCTATTTGGGTTGTGGAGAGATCTGGTCGCTGGTGTTTGATTTGGGGTGTAGTGTGAGGAAAACAAAACGCTGTCGTTTAGGTTGGGCGTGTTTGTGAAATCTGTTTTGCAACGCAGCGTTTAGCGCTTAGTGTTTCAGATTTCTCCAGTGTTTGTTATTAGCGTCCAGATTTCACCGAGGTGTTGTGCGACGTTGTTTTGGAGTTAATCGCTGGTTTAGCGCTTGTTGGAGAGATCTGGTTCGTGGGAGTTAGCGTCCAGACGTCAACGCTGGTCAACTCTCCTGTAGCGATCGTTGTAGTGTGTGTAGCGTGTGTTTCCAACTTTTTTCTCCGTGGTATTGAAGTGACGTCGTTTTGGGGTTTTGAATGTTGTTAGCGCGCGTGGTTGTGGAATCTGGTTGGTGGTGAATCGGATGTCAACGCGGGTCAACGGGTGATAACGTATGTGAGATCTGTTGTAGCGGGGGAGCGATGCTACGTCATTTAGATAAGTGGAGACGGCACCGTTTTGGGTCTAGAGCTAGAGATCTGTTGGAGCGCTACGGGCAGATTTGATGACGTGTCCAGATTTCTCTATTGGGTTCTACGACGTCGTTTAGTGTTTACGTTCGTAGGGCGTTGAGGGATCTGTTAGCGGCGAGAATTCTTGAGCAGATGTCAACGCTTTGCGTTGACTGGTTTTGTCGAGCGTTGTTAGTACCTGTTGCGAGCCCAGAGATCTGTTTCGTCGATACGCTGTCGTTTTGTTTAAATTGTGTGTGTGTTACCGTGAGTGCTGGTTTCAGATTGTGATTTTGTTCCTCAGCGATGGGATATGTTTTAGAGATCTGTTTTACCTGCGATTGACTTTAACAGTAGCGTTTGACTTGAGGATTTTAAATACCAGTGTTTGCGAACACTTAGCATATTTTTCCCCGATATTTCCTCTGTTCTTCCCTGATACACTTGAAACCCTTACTGTTCACCGTAGCCTATTTCCGTCGATTTCCACCGTTTCCCGTCGTTGTTTGGAACGTGAAGGGTGACGCTGGACTCCTCTTGAGTTCCTCTTTCGATTGCTGCTAGCTAGGAGATCAAAGTCGATGTTGGAGAGAAGTGCGCAGAATCTGGATGTTCTACGCTTGTCGTGAGATCTAACCCGAGCGTTCGTTGGCTCTTCTGGACACTTGGGTGACTGTTTTCGACTAGTTTTCAGATGATTCTAGTTAGTTTAGCCTAGGTAGACTTGCAGAACCAGGTTTCGGTTTTTGGCCGTAGACAGTGATGTTTGGAATTTAGTTTTTGAGTTGTTTTGCCAGGTGCCTTAGCAGATTCGAGCTTCCGGGCAGACTTGTGAGTCTGCAGTGAGCTGTGAGGTATCGTAGTCGAGCAGGTAGTTGGTACCGTGCTTTGGAGGAATCTGCGTGAGGTAGTTGCCGTGTAGAGGTACGAATCGAGCTTGTATTACAGCTTTGAGATAGGCATGGGGATGTATTATGTGTTATATAGCTGTGCCGAGTGTTTTTGTAGAGGCAAGCTGTGTATATTATGCATGTCTATTGTCTGAACTATCTGGTGTATTACCTGCTGTTTGGTGATCTTTTGAGTTGCTATGCATGTGATTATTTGAATGCTTTGTTGTGTTTTCTGGCATTACTCGTACATGCATCATGTTAAGCATGTTACTGCATCTGCATAGCATATTGAGCCAATGGTTCCTTTGTTAGCCATGATATGTTGCTCTGTTGGAGCTCTTCCTTCGTGGTGCGGTGCGGTGTTGCATAACCACGATTGAGTGCAGCTTGAGGATGTTGGTTGAGTTGTTCCCAGTCCTCAGTTGCAGTGACCTGGATAGAGGTTGGTGGGTGGTTGTGTCCACTTGAAATTCCATGCGACCTGGCGGGTGGCTTCCGCGCAGGTGCGACGATTAGCCACTCTATTTTTCACTGGGTGCGATCGGATAGCTTCCGAGACTCGGTGATGTGTCACAGTTGTTGCTTTCTATTCCGTTTGGCCCTCCGATTGTTACCGATGTTCTTTGTACCGCTCATGCATTTGCACGACATGATACATTGCATGTTGTATCTGAATTGCTGTTTTATGCTGCTCTTCGTACTGGGGTTTGACCCCGATGTCCCTCTGGGGCTGGTTTGTTTTGTTTGCCTACTTGTTGTTCAGGTTTCCCAGGTTGTTCCGCTGGTCGTGGAGATGATCCAGCTGGAGATGCCCCAGGAGGTGTTTAGAATGTCCCAGTTATGTATAGTATCTATTGCACCGGTATCGTCGCGGGTGGGATGTCGCGGGTGGTGCTTAGGCTTATATAGTTATTAGTCTATCTTTGATTTGTGGTTTTCAGCTGTTGTATTTGGCCGTTGGGCAGTGTTGTATTCGTTATAATGATACTATGTTATTTTGATTTTGTGTTAACTGGGATTATTTTGAGTATGACAGTATTTTAAATTATTTTTTCTTCGTCAGGCCAAAAGCGAAAAATTTTTTAGCCACTTTTTAAGTGCTTCCGCCATGTTTTGCGTGTTTTGACTCTGTGTTGTGCACGAGGCCTGACAGCATGTGTTTTGGTGTTTTTACTCTGTTTAGAGCACGAGGCCTGACACTGCGTAATTCCCAAAGCTGAATCCAGATCGCCTTAACTACTCAAAACTGATATCAGATCAGAGCATCTAGCTGTCAGCTCAAACTAAAATAGATCAGATCACACAATCAGCACTGGATATACTCAACGCCTCTCAGGTTAGAATACTCAGATTAGGCCGCACCCTACCAATTCATCTTAGGATACTCTGTTCAGCTTACGACATCCAAATCAGTTCGTGCGCTCTCAGATCGCAGTAAACATACTTAGAGCAGCTCGTGATGGTCAACTCAGTTCATGATCTCAACACTGGACATAACACTCAAATCAGCTTACACTCCTCACATCAGCACGCGACAACAGATCAGATCACATCTATTGATCCCTTATAATGATTAACTCTCTAAGCTGATCCTAAACACACAACTTACCAGCACACCCAGGCGGACCTCAAATCAACCCGTAAAATCAGCTCAACATAGAAAACCCGATCAGCTAGTGCCTAAGCTGATTCATGCAAAATACGATACTTCCAACTAATAAACCTCAGCTAATATGATCCGATTAAGACACTAATCACAGTTCTCACATTCTCCCCTCCTTAAAAAGATTTCATCCTTGAAATCGAACACAACAACCCACACTAAAACAGATCAATCACACTATCAGCACTGGCTACTACTCAACGCCGTGTATCTTAGAAGACTCAGATCAGGTAGCACCCTACCAATTCAGCTTAGGATACTCTATTCAACTTATGACATCCAAATCAGTTCGTGACGCTCTCAGATCGCAGTACACGTACTTGGAGCAGCTTGCGATGGTCCACTGGACTCGCAATCTCAACACTTGACATACGCACTCAAATCAGCTTACACTCCTCAGATCAGCACGCGACAACAGATCAGCTCACGTCTGCTGATTCCTTATAAACAATTAAATCTCTAAGATGATCCTAAACGCACAACTTACCAGAAGACCCCAGACAGAACTCAAATCAACCCACAAAATCAGCTAACCCGATCAGCTCGTGTCTAAGCTGATTCATGCAAAATACGATGCTTCCAACAGATAAACCTCAGCAAATCTGATCCGATCAAGAAACTAATTACCTCAGCTAATTACAGTCCTCCAATCGGCAGTCTCAAACTCTACTCCATAAGGACCTGGTTGTTTCAATGGATAAGAACAAAAAGGATCAAGCAGCAAAAGTAGTGGTGGAGTGCTTAAATGATGGCCGTGATGTCAAAAAAGGGGAAAATAGCAAGGTATAAAGGAAGAATTTAAGTTTTGAAAGATCAGATCAGACTAACTTCAAGCAGATAGAAAGAGCACTATTAGTAGGCATCATATCAGTTCAAGTGAATATTGACATGTGTTGGGGATTCGGATCCGCCCCCCGGCGAGGCAGCGGAAGAACATAGAAATATAACCGGGAGACGATCAATACGAATAACAGACAATACAAATATCGTCATTCATAGGGCGTTGAAATACGAATACCTTGTTGGCACTTGTGCCTGGCTCCAACCGGAATTACAAGAACCCGGCTCTTCTCGGTAGATTGCGGTAGATAATCGCCAATCCGATCCACGACCAGAACCGAGACTCCTTCGTCAGGCTGCACTAGAAGCACTGACGAATTCTGCACGAACGGATTCTCCTCGTCGAATCGGCCGGAACGGATTCCGGCGACTCGAGGCGGCGGCGGCGGCGTGTGTAGAGAGGAGGGGAGGCGGCTATCAACAAGCACTTAGGGTTAGGGTTGTAGAGTTATTGCTTTCAATTAAGTCTCTTAATCATATTTAAGTAGATTAAGTGTTGGACTTGGACCGGCCCAACGGGCCCGGGTCCAACAATGAACATTCAGTTCATCTCCACCACCGAGACTTCATCGTAACTCCGATCGCCGATCAGATCGGACCGATCGACTAAGTTTCCGAAACTGAATAATATGATCTGAAAAACCATTTTTCAGAACCCCAGTGCAAAAAGACCGTTTTGCCCCTCAACAGCATCAAATCCCGGTTTGACCCCTGTTGACTTTTAGGAAGTCCCGTACCTTGAGTAATCATCGGTAAAGGTGATGACGTATGTGTGACCGTATTTAGTACCGATATTAAATGGGCCGCACACATCAGTATGGATCAAATCCAATAGGCCTTGGGCACGTTCACCCTTGCCCTTGAAGGGTTGCTTGGTCATCTTTCCTTTCAGACAGGATTCACAAGTCGGTAGGGAGTTGATGTCTGACAGATCAAACAAGTCACTCCTAACTAGCCTGTTCATCCTACTTAGGGAAATGTGGCCTAGCCTAGCGTGCCAAAGTTGTGCTGGGTTCAAGTTATCATGTTTCCGTTTAATCGTTGTTGTGTGTGTTTCGACATCGCGAGTTGGAACGTCTTTTAACTTTAAGGTGTATAGATCGTTTTCGAGTTCCCAAATTCCAATTAAACATTCATTCTTGTAAATATTGCAAATCGAATTAGCAAACGTACAAGAATATCCATCTCTATCAAGCATAGGAATAGAAATAATGTTTTTAATTAATTCAGGAACAAATAAAACGTCTCGTAACAACAACTTAAAATTCAAAGACAGAAATAAACTAATATCTCCTATAGCTACTGCAGCAACTCTTGCTCCATTGCCAAGCCTCAAGTGGGTCTCACCCTCTCTAAGACGTCGACTTCTTGTCATCACCTGCAAATCATTGCAGATATGAGATCCACATCCGGTATCAAGTACCCAAGAAGTTGAATTTAGAGACATATTTATTTCAATATAGAACATACCTTTTGCAGTTCGCAACTGCTCGAGGTACTCCTTGCAGTTCCTCCTCCAATGCCCAGCCTTGTGGC
>KV013385.1:35027-51444 GCA_001598015.1 Dorcoceras hygrometricum
TGAGTGCTAGTGTTCAGCAGTGGTGACGTGAGCAGTTGCCGCTGGATTGTTGGTTTCAGTTTTGAGGAGAAGTCTGATATCATGGGCATTCAGATGTCTCCTAGAGCGTTTCTGTAGCGAGTGTTGGTACGTCGTCATTTGGATTAGTTGGAACGACAGCGTTTTGAATTAGCGGAGGAGACTCAGCTGTGAGTTGCGTTAGCTTTCAGCTGTGTGAGAGATCTGATGTTGCATTGCGAATAGATGTTGTTTATTTGTTCAACTGTGAGTAGCGGGTGACGTGTCCAGTTGCAATAGTAGCTTTTTGCGACATCGTTTGGTTTAAGTGATCGCTATTTTGGCGTAGAGTGAGATCCGTTGCGAGATCTGGTTGCGAGCGGGATTATCAGCTTGGAGATTTAAGTTGCGGTGAGATCTGTTCAGCAGTCTTGGACAGATTTGAGTATATAAGAGGACTTGGTCTTTGTTGATTTGTATTATTTTCCCGACACTTAGAATATTTCCCGATTTTTTATCTCTGTCGCGATACCCTAGCTATTGTTCACCGAACCTTATCTTCTCCAATTGCCGACGGCAGACAGCTCCAATTGAAGTGAGAGTGATAGCGTTGGACTCCTCTTGCTGACGCTTCATTTGGATACTACTTTCGGACGTTTGCTTGAAGCTGGTGAGGTGTGCGAAGACATCTCCCTTGTGTAGTCTGTTAGCATTCCGTCCTAGCTTGTTGGGGTAAGTGTTCAGACCCTACCTTGTGTTTGTTTAGAGCTCTCTGTTGAGTTAGAGGGGTAGTATAGCGCTGGTCGAGTTCGTAGCTCCCAGCTGTTGCTTTCCTGTGTTTCGGTCCTTGAGTAGTTGTTTGTAATTGGCTTAGCAGGTGTGATATCTGCGTTTCTTGGACCCAGTTTGTTGTAATTGTTGCACAGAGACTCGAGGTACGGATGTGAGCTTGTTACAGTGTTTAGACTTGGCATGGATATGTGCTCATGCTTGCTCTTCTATGATGCCGTGTATATTGTCTTGTTATCTATTGCATTTTGTTGCACTGCATACATGCATATGTTCCATGTTGTTTCAGATCTCTTGTAGTCGTGCCTTATGTTTGCTGATTGAGCGTGCCAGGGTGCTGTTAGAGGCGCGCGGGTAACTCCCGTCCCTCATCTCCCTGCTGGGGACTGTTAGCCACCGTGAGCGGAGTGGGTAGCTCCCACATATCATGTGTTGGGCATCAGCAGGTTGAGCCATGTGATGCACCTGGTACCGTGTGCTGAGACGAGTGGGTAGCTCCCATATACTCACACACATTGTGGCCACTGTCTTCTGTTCAGATTCCAGTTGTTGAGCTGCCTTTGGAATCCTTTGGCTCCCTGTGTTTGGTTGTAGCCTTGATCTCATGCATAGTATTTGCATTTTATCTGTTGCTATCTAACAGCTGTTTTCAGTTGCTCTCCGTACTGGGGTTTGACCCCTGTCCCTATGGGGCTTGGTTTTTGTTTCCTGTGTGTGTTTTTAGGTTATTAGGGTTACTCTGCTGGCCGTGGAGTAGATCCAACTGGAGGTGCCCCAGGAGGTGGTTAGAGTGTCCCAGTTAGCGTATAGCATATTATGTATCAGTACTGATAGCCGAGGGTTGTCCTGTGCTTTGTAGTAGTGGTTGTTTGGTACTGGATATATGTTTTAATGCTGTATTTTTTTACTGAGTGATTTTAATTACTGGAATATTTTGAGCATTGTTGTAATTTAAATTATATGTTTTAATCGTCAGGCCAAAGTGAAAATTTTAAGCCACTTTTGTATGCTTCCGCTATTGTTTTGTGTGGTTTAACACTGTATTGTGCACGAGGCCTGACAATAACTGATCTATAGTGCAACCAGAATAGCACAGCTTCTCCTTGTCAGTACATCAAAGTCTCCTCTTAATTGACTCCCAGATCAGGACATCAAAGCCTCCTTTGAGATGAATCCTTTATCAGGTCGACAAAGCCTCCCATGAACTGACTCCAGATCAGGACATCAAAGCCTACTCTGATCTAACTCCCAAATCAAGACGTCAAAGCCTACTCTGAGCTGACTCCAAGATCAGGACGTCAAAGACTTATTTGAACTGACTCCCAGATCAGGACGTTGCTAACGGGTCCGCATAGCTCTTAACAGCTCATCTCAGCACTTAACTGATCAGCTCGTGCTACTCACAACAACACAACACTACTCAAAATAGTACACCGCTACTCAGTACAGAACACACTACTAAAAATAGCACAGCTCCACCCAGAACAGCTCGCACTACTCAAAACAACACAGCGCCACTCATATCAGCTCGCACTAATCAAAATAGTATAGTGCTACTTATATCATCTCACGCAGTTGAAAATAGTACAGCGCTACCCAAAAAAGCACAACACAACTCAGAACATTACAACGCTACTCAGAAGAGTACAATGCTACTCAAATCAGCTCGCTCTACTCAAAACAGTACAGTGCTACCGAGGCCTCAGCTCAGCGCTTCCTAGAACAGTACAGTGCTAAGGAATTAACTCAGCTATACCAGGTCAACTCAGCTCTATCGGATCAGCACAGCTCGATCAGATTAGCTCAACTCGATCCCTATCAGCACAAATCGATCCTGAATAGCATTGCTCGATCAATCAGCACAGCTCAATCTCGATCAACATGGCTCAATCATATTAGCATAGCTCGACCCAGTTCAGCATGCTCGACCTAGATATGGTTGCTCCAATCTGATTACTCTGATCTAATGTTCCAGAACCTCACATTTCTCCCGCAATAAGAGAAATATTTCTTCCTCGAAATCAAGCTGCACACATACACGTCAGTAACCAGCAGTAAACACTACACACCAGAAACTAGCAAGAACCAGTGAAAACCAAAAACCAACAGAAACCAACGACAACCAGTACGCACTCGGAATCAGCAAAGTCAGTACAAACCCAAAATCAGCAAAACAACTGCGCACCAAAAATCACAAAGACCAGTACCGAACAGTATACACCAACAAACAGTAGAAATTAGTACAGACCAGCACACACCAGAAGCTAGCAAAACCAGAACAGAGAGATTACAGAGGAAAGCTAGCGTATATGGAGTACACTGGTACATTCTCAAAATGATGAGGCCACTGTTATTGCATCCATTGAACCATAACCAAGGGAATCACCTTGTTCCTGAATTGTTTCTCCTTCCTGTCCCAAACCCGGACTAGATGCTCAACATCACTAAAGGTCTGATACTAGATCTGTGAGACCCGAAAAGCTGATGAGATTAATTGAGTTAATTAATCAGGATTTTATTGAGATCAGCTTTGAGTCGATATGCTTAAAGAAGCTATCGGGTTTTGTTTTAGTCCTTATAACAGCTTCGAGTAGTTGAGTTCTTTTGTGGAATCTGTTCAGTAGCGAGTGCTGGTCATCGTTGAATGTTAGCGTTCAGCAGTGGTTAGCGGGTGACGTGTCCAGTTGCGACAGTAGCTCTCTGCGACGTTGTTTGGTTTAAGTGATCACTGTTTTGGCGTAGAGTGAGATCTGTTGCAAGATCTGTTTGCGAGCGGGAATATCAGTTGTGATAGTTTAAGTTGTCGGTGGATCTGTTCCCAGATTCTATCAGCAGTGAGATTTAATAGGGAGCTTGGCATTGTTCTCTATTATTGTTCCCGACACTTAGAAATATTTCCCGATAGCAAGTTCTGTCGCGATACCCTAGCTACTGTTCATCGAACCTTATCTTCTTCGATTGCCGACGGTAGTCAGCTCCGATTGAAGTGAGAGTGGTAGCATTGGACTCCTCTTGCTGAGACGCTTCGTTTGGATATTGCTTTCGGACGTTTGCTTGAAGCTGGTGAGGTGCACGAAGACATCTCCCTTGCGTAGTCTGTTAGCATAAGAGTCGGATTTCGCTCCTAGCTTGCTGGGGTAAGTTTAGATCCTACCTTTAAGCTTTTTTAGAGCTTTCTGTTGTGTTAGAGAGGTAGGGTAGCGCTGGTGGAGTCTGTAACTCCCAGCTGTTGTTTCATGTGCTTCAGTCCCTGAGGTTTTGTATGTTGCCGTTGAGCAGGTGGTGGATCTGCGTCATTGTGGCAATATCTTGTAGTAATTGTTGCACAAAGATTTGAGGTATGGATGTGAGCTTGTTTACAGCTTAGGATTGAGCATGGATTATGTGCCTTGCTGTGTATGCTCTGTGATGTTATCGTTTGTGCTTTGTTATGATATCAGCTGTTGCATTTTCATACACGCATTATCCTGTTGAGCTCTATTTTTCTAGCTGTGCCTGTTCTGTTGATTTGAGAGTACCAGGATGCTGTGTTCGAGGCCGAGCGGGTAGTTCCCGTGTCCCTCGGAGGCCGAGCGGGTAACTCCCGTGTCCCTCATCTCCCTGCTGGGTTTGTTATCTTCTATGAGTGGAGTGGGTAGCTCTCACACCTCATGAGTGAGCAACAACAAGTGGATTTGTATGTTTGCATCTGGTACGGTGTACTGGAAATGAGTGGGTAGCTCCCATGTGCTCAGTATACCTCATGGCCACTGACTATCTTTCCTTTGATCAGATCTTGTTGTTGAGCTGTTGTTGAGATCCTTTGGCTCCTAGCTTTCGGTTGTAGCCTTGATCCCTTGCATAGCATTTGCATATTATCTGTTGCTTTTCTTATGTTGTTTATGCTGCTCTCCGTACTGTGGTTTGACCCCAAGGTCCCTCTGGGGCTGGTGTTTGTTGCCTGTATGTTGCCTGTATGTTGTTTTAGGTATCCCAGGTTTCTCTGCTGGTCGTGGTTGTGACCCATCTGGAGGTGCCCCAGGAGGTGGTTAGAATGTCCCAGTTAGCGTATGGCATATATGTACTAGTACTGTCAGCCGGGGAATGCCCTGTGCTTGTGGGATTCGATTGTATGCTGTAGTACTTGTATTTGTTTAAATGTTGTACTCTTGTACTGAGTGTTTGTAAACTGGGATATTTTAAGTATGTTGGTATTTTAAATTATATGTTTTAAATTTGCCACTATTTTATTGCTTCCGCGTTGTGCTTTATGTGGTTTTGCTCTGATTGGTGCACGAGGCCTGACAAGATCAACCTCATCGGCTCTCAAAACATGGGACGGATCAGGGTCATACGTCCGCAACATCGATACATGAAACATATCATGTATGGCAGACAGTTCAGGAGACAAGTGCAAACAATACGCCAAAGAGCCAATCCGCTCAAAAAGCTCATATGGTCCGATGTAACGAGGAGCTAACTGTCCTTTGAGTCCAAATCTCATTGTGCTTCAAAATGGAGAAAATTTCAGGAAATCACGAACACCAACCTTAATTCTAAACGTCTACGCCTTTTATTCGCATAGCTGTCATTGAGATCATGTGTTGCCTTCATTCTTTTCCGGATCAGATCTACCTAATGTCTCATTTGTTGTACAAACTTGGGTGTAGACAATTGTCTTTCCCCAACTTCATCCCAATAGATCGGTGATCTGCAATTCCTACATATAGTGCCTCAAACAGTGTAACGCCCAGGAATCCTGATTACGTTAGAATGAGTGTATGACTAGGGGGAAATTTTTTTTAGAAAATTAAGTGTCATTTTACGTGATTAAGTGTTATTTTATGCTTTATGTTGTGCATGACATTTTTTTTAGTAGGATTGAGTTCCGGATGCGTGGACGATACTGGGATGACCGAGGTGAAAATTTATTTAAATTTTTAAGCCCTCAGATTTTTAGGAGCCAAAATTTATTGTTTTAAGAAGCAATTTCCGAAAAATATGAATTTTATGTATAATTGTCGAGGGGAACCCGTTTTTCACCTATACAGACTATTTTAATGAGCTTTGCTATATTTTAAAAATTGGGAGATTTATTATTACGAAAATTAGAAGATAAAGGTTTGAATTGTGAGTTTTAATCAATATTTTAATTAGTGGGGGTTAATAAAGTAAAAATATCTTTTATTTCCTTATTAATACCTTGGAGTGGTCTTTTGTAACACTAATCATTTTCTCTCAATACTAAAACTTTAAAAAAACACTAGCCACTCTCCTCCCTCCCTCACTCTAGCCGTATCCCTCCCCTTGGCAAGGCTACATCAATTTTTTTCTCAAAGTTTCTTGGATATTTCAGAGGTTGATCATCCCATCTCTTGTCCTCCGCTCCGGTAACGCTTAGACTGCATAGTTCTTCAAAAATGCATGTTCTATTCTCCCTTTTTCTCACCATTTAAATCATATTACACTTTTTTTAAATAATCATGATTTGTATGTGAATTATTAGATCTATGTTTATTGTTTACGATTCATGCATGCATCACGATTTTTAACCCGCATTTGAATTGGTTCTTGTGAAGCTTCGATCATTGGCGGTTCATATGGCTGGGGTTCAGTCCAAGGGTGGTACCCATAGTTATTCCATCACGTTAGGTCATGTGAGTCCAAACAGGGAGTGATTTGGTCAAGAATAAATTAGTTACGAATTTTATGATAGCACGTGTCCTGGCTTGTCGTCTGTGCGCGACAGTAGAGTTTTTTCAGGTTGTTTATGTCGCTCTACGCAGTCTGTATGGTCAAGGTTGATTTCATGAGATATCTCATTGAGTTAGGATCATGCAGGTCCAAACAGGGAGCGATTTGGTCAAGGAACGAATTAGTTATGAGTTTTATGTCGAGCACGTGTCCTGGTTACAATATGCGCGCGAGCATGTAATTACGAGCAGCGGGTAGGTCATGTATTGAATATTTTTTGAGTCTTGTTTGTTTTGGTGACTAGTATTGAGTTAGGATGATGTGGATTGAAATACGGAGTGATTCAGTAAATAATTGGATTTTAATGATTTTTACGGTTTTGTCGCTCGAAGTGAGCCTCGTCGGGTCATTTTTGTGAAAATTAGATTTCGAGTCTTAGGGGCTGCCAAAGTTCATGGATGGCTTTATTTGATGTTTCAAGCATATTTTAAGATATTTTCCAGCATTTTTAAATTTATTTGATTTATGGAATTTTTGGTCAATGGGACTTTTATCTAGTCAACTTTTAATGTTTGATTTTGAAGTGAAGGACCGAGTGTTTTATAAACTTTTAAAGTCTAAATTTTAAAGTTTAATGGGTCAAGTCATGTTTAGATTTAAGTTTCATTTTGAGGTTATGTCTAGACTTTTGGGTTTAGAATTAGTGGGCCAGGCACCTGAACCAGTCCTTGACCGAAGGAGAAAATGTAGAAGCCCGTGAATATATATTTAATTATATATGTAGTATTTTATGTATACGAATATGATGATGCTTAAATGAACGATAAATATATATTGACGGGTTATCCTTTTATCATGAAAGTTTTATGAAGTATATCACGCATAATGAAAGTTTTATGAAATGTTAAAGACATGTAAGAAAAAGAAAATAATATTGAGGGATTGAAGTGATTTGTGGTATAATGGACGATGAGCGGATCCGAGATGTCGGGCCCGGTGAACCTCTGTTAATGTTATAATGTTAGACGATGAGCGGATCCAGGATAGCTGGCCCGGTGAACCTCTGTTAATATGATAAATAATAAGGTTGGGTGAACCGACCGCCACATACGTTGGTTTCTTATGATTCATCAATCGTTAATATAATGGCCCACATTTCTTGGATACGACTAACACGTTTTTATGTTATGCTATGTCATGTCTTATTATGTTATGATATGCGATTTTGTAATGTTACGACTTATTTTGAACCATGTTTTTACGATCATCCATGCATACATGTTTTAAAGTTATTTTACATATACGTATGTGCTTGCATGTAGTTTTATTATACGTCTTTGTTATTATCAGATAGAGCATGCATGGCCTTTAGGCTCACTAGGTTTAAATGGTGCAGGTGAGCCTGCAGATGATTTCATTCCTACTGGCGGTGAGGATCTCTGATCGCCCGCTGCAACTTCTACCCCGTGACCACTTCTTATGTTTTTGTTTGATGAGACATGTTCAGATTCCGCATTATTTACTCTGGTGTAGTTTTATTATACGTCTTTGTTATTATCAGATAGAGCATGCATGGCCTTTAGGCTCACTAGGTTTAAATGGTGCAGGTGAGCCTGCAGATGATTTCATTCCTACTGGCGGTGAGGATCTCTGATCGCCCGCTGCAACTTCTACCCCGTGACCACTTCTTATGTTTTTGTTTGATGAGACATGTTCAGATTCCGCATTATTTACTCTGGTTTTAAGAAAACATGAATGATTTAATGTTTCGAGATATTTATTTATTTATGTTATAAGATGATGTGAGGAAAGTTTTTCAATGGACGAACTATGTTTATTTTAAAGAATGTTTATTCCACAAGTTATTTCAAAAAAAAAATTCTAGAGTACGGTTCGTTTTAATTGGTATCAGAGCCGTAGTTCTGGTAGGGTGTTAGCCTGCTGCGTGGAGTTCGGAAGTCGCACTGCCAGTCTGTGGGTTTTAGAGTTTTATGATTCATATTTACTTTTGCATGATGCATGTTCTATTTCTGCATTAGTTTTACCTTAGGAGTTTAAGAGTTAGACGCTTAGTCATGCACTTGGATTTACGCGAAGGGTTTGGTTGCCAGTATGCCTCCCAGACGTGCTAGAGATTACCAGGATGATGATGCACCTCCTCCTCCCCCACCTCCATAGATGACGCCATATAAGAGGGCTAGTGTGGACATGCTAGCCGGGATCACCAGGATGCTTGAGAGGCAGTCGGAGCGTTGTGGGAAGTCCCATGAGGAGGATGTGGCTGAGCGGTTCCACAAGCAGGGACCCAAGGAGTTTGATGGGTTGGATCTAAGTATAACTGCTAGACCTTCTAGTACTTGCCTTGAGAACTTAGACGGGTAGGACTAGCGAACCTAGAAATGTTTTAGACATGTAAACTATTTATGAAAATATAGATTGACTGTAAACGCGTGCCTGTGTGACGTTTATGTTTCAGGCGAGATTTGCGTTCTAGGTGTCATTACCCTTGCCTTGCTAGATTCAGGGGCGACTCACTCGTTCATCTCGAGTGCGTTCATTCAGATGAGGGGTATTATTCCGGAGAGCTTGGGTGTAGTTCTCGCAGTGACTATTCCGTTGGGAGAGGAGATATCGACGGCCGGTGTTGTCACGATTTGGCCTCATTCTAGGTATGGACTGGTGGACGGAGTATGGAGCAGTGATTGATTTCCATCAGAGGTCAGTGACGATCAGGCCGCCAGGGCAGGAGACTTTCTGCTTTGAAGCAGCGAGGAGACCGCGAAAGCCCAGGTTTATATCTTTTCTTCAGGACAGGAAGCCAGGCGAGCTTGGGTGTTAGGCGTTCTTGGCCAGTGTTACTACCTTAGGAGATTTAGCAGGCCCTTCACTGTCTGATGTGGAGGTAGTCAAGGACTTTGCAGGTGTTTTCCCTGATGACGTTGTGGGAGTTCCACCGGAGCGAGAGGTGGAGTTTTCGATTGAGTTATCACCAGTAGTGCCCATCTCTAAGGCACCGTAATGATTGGATCCTACATAGATGAAGGAGCTAAAGGAGCAGATTCAGGAGTTGCTCGACAAGGGATTCATTTGCCCCAGCTTTTCTCCATGGGGTGCACCAGTACTGTTTGTTAAGAAGAAGGACGACAGTATGAGGTTGTGCATCGACTACTGGGAGTTGAACCGGGTCACAATCAAGAACAAATACCCACTCCCGAGGACCTAGGATTTGTTTGATCAGTTGTAGGGAGCTTCGGTTTTCTCCAGATTGATCTGAGATCAGGGTACCATCAGTTGCGAGTCAAAGAGGAAGACGTGTCCAAGACTGCATTTCAGACACGTTATGTCCACTATGAGTTTTTGATGATGTCGTTTGGACTGATGAATGCCCCAACGATCTTCATGAATTTGATGAACCAGGTTTTCAAGCAGTACTTAGACCAGTTCATCATCGTATTCATCGACGACATCTTAGTCTACTTGAGGAGCTTAGAGGAGCATAGACAGCATTTTCAGACCGCACTGCAGACGTTGAGAGAGCACAGATTGTATGCTAAGTTCAGCAAGTGCAAGTTTTGGCTTGAGCAGGTGGCGTTTTTGGGGCATATCATTTCTAGAGATGGGATTTCAGTCGACCCATCGAAGGTGGAGGCAGTTCAGAACTGGGGATTCCAAGGAATGCAGCGGAGATTCGCAGTTTCATGGGTTTTAGCAGGATACTACCGTAAGTTCATCAAGGGCTTCTCTTTGATTTCAGTGCCTTTGACAGCCCTGACCAAGAAGAATGCGAAATATGTGTGGAGTCCCGAGTGTCAGAGGAGCTTCGATCAGTTGAAAGAGGCTCTCACTTCAGCGCCAGTCTAGCCATGCCAGTGGATCATGAGGAGTTTGTGGTGTATACAGATGCTTCCCTGAGAGGTTTAGGTGCAGTTCTGATGCAGGGTGGCGAAGTAATTATGATGGTCCGAAGGAAATAGGATCAAAAGGATCAGCAGCCGCGCTTTTGAAATACTTTAGAAATTTTCGCGCTGCTGATACAAACTGGAGCTGCAATAGCTCGTTGTTCTTGAACATTTAAAGAAAGCAGAGCACCGGAGACAGATCTGGTATGATTTAAAAATCATGCGGAAAATACCAGAACTGAATCCTATATTTTAAAACAACTCAAACAGATTTATGTACAACATAAATCTGTTCGAGACTCGTGCTTGTGTGCTGCTGAAATGCATTGAGTCGGAAGACTTCAGTGGCGGCATGCTTATCAGTCGAGCAACCACTACAGGCTGAGATTCAGAGATTTGGATTGGATTTTTACTCAGGGGGCTGTGCACCTAGCCTAGCAGCACTCACAATTCAGCCGACTCTTCGAGATCGGATCAGGGACGACCAGGCCACCGACGAGCAGTTATAGCAGTGGAGACAGAGATATGAGGCCAGAGGCCGGGGTCTATATACAGTTGAGGATGGGATCACTCACTTCAGGGGTCGTATGTGGGTTCCGAATACTGATCAGTTGAGAGCTGAGATTTTAACAGAGGCTCATGCATCGACATACTCCATACACCCAGGAAGTACGAAGATGTACAGAGATTTACAGACTCTTTAGTGGTGGTCGGGGATGAAGAAGACATCAAGAGATTTTTATCCGAGTGCTTGACCTGTCAACAGGTCAAGGCAGAGCATCAACGACCGGCAGTGTTACTACAGCCGCTCCCTATTCCTGAGTGGAAGTGGGAGAACATTACGATGGATTTTTTGGTTGGATATCCAGGAGTCCCAGAGGTTACACAACGATTTGGGTGATTGTGGATCGACTCAACAAGTCCGTCATTTCATATCGGTGAAGACCACTTTCACCTTGACGCAGTATGAGGAGCTATACATTAGAGTGATTGTGAGGCTGCATGGAATATCAGTCTCTATTGTGTCAGATCGGGACACCAGGTTTACATCTGCATTTTGTGAGGAGCTTGCACGTAGCGTTGGGGACTAGGTTGTCGTTCAGTAGAACTTTTCACCCTCAAACAGATGGCCAGTCGGAGAGAGTCATTCAGATTTTGGAGGATTTGCTGAGAGCTTGTGTGATAGATTTCCAGGGTACGTGGGACTCTAGATTGCCTTTGGTAGAGTTCACGTACAATAACAGCTTTCAGGCATCGATTGGGATGGCTCCCTATGAGGCTCTGTATGTGAGAAGGTGTAGGTCTCTCGTGCACTGGGACGAGATTGGAGAGAGAGTTTTGACTGGGCCGAAGCTGGTGCGGCAGACAACAGACATTGTGACAAGGATACGAGATCGGATGAGGACAACCCAGAGTCGTCAGAAGAGTTATGCCGATCGTAGACGAAGAGATCTGGAGTTAGCTGTAGGGGATCACGTATTCGTGAGGATATCGCCCATGAAGGGCGTGATGTCAGGCCTCGTGCTCTAACAGAGTAAAAATACCAAAACACATGCGGAAGCTATCAAAAGCGGGTAAAATTTTTGCTTTTGGCCTGACGGTTTGAAACAATATAATTTAAAATAGCGCGATAATTTACTAAAATCACCACAACAATAACAGTATAGCATAAAACAAGTATCAGACTCCAACAATCAAATACACCAACGAAGCACAGGGCATCTCCCCGGCTAACTGGACCGATACATATAAATATGCTATACGCTACTAGGATACTCTAACCACCTCCTGGTGCACCACCAGCTGGGCTAAAACCACGACCAGCTATAAAACCTGGGTTTCCTGAAAACAACACAACAAGGAAAATAGCCAAGCCCCAGAGGGACATGGGGTCAAACCCCAGTACGGAGAGCAACTATAAACAGCAGTAAACAGCATGAATAAAATACAGATGCTATGCATGAGAAAGGAAACAACAGCTCAACGGGATCTGCAACAGAATATGTGGCCACGGTGAGTGTAGGACATGTGGGTGCTACCCACTCACCCCTACTCGCCCACCCTTACCAGACGCATCAAAAACTCAACCTTCCGTTGCCTCGCCCATGAACTGTGGTAGTTAACCACTCGGCGCATGGTGGCTAACAAATCCCAGCAGGGAGATGAGAGTGCGGTGTTGCCGCTCGTCCTCGCATCTTGGTAAGTAAACAGAACAATAACAACGAAGCAATGGCTGCAAAAGCTGAACGGAGATGCAAATGCGTGTATGCAACATGTTGGCCTTTTACTTCTGTGTAATAATTACCACAACAAAGGTCCCGAGAAAGCTGAACAACAACCTGTCAAAGCACACAGGGGCATAAATCATCGGGACTCAATTACACAGAAGGTACTGTCGGGAGTTACAACTCAACCAGCGATCAATTCCATCAATACCACTTAACAGGGAGCTTAAATCAACTTACTAAAGCTAAGATCTTACAATAATTTGAAGCTACCTGCTCACAGCGAACACACGGCCAAGACAGTAACTTCACGACATCGCTCTAGCTAACAACAGCCTCCAAGAATGGTATAAGATGGAAGAGCCTCTCGAGAGGAGTCCAACGCTACCGTCGAACAAGCAAAACAACCAGTCGAGAATGATGGGAATTGCCGGAGAAAAGCTACGGTGAAAAGTGCTCTAGGGTTTGAGAAATAGAGAACGAATGTCGGGGAAAATATTCTAAGTATGGGATCTGATAACTCAAACGAAGACCAAGCCTTCCTATATATATAAATCCCACAACGACTGGAATCTGCTTAAAAGTCCACCGACATAACCAGCAGGTACCAACAACCATCGGCTGGTCGAACCCCTCAAAGCATAATCCCATACACACAAAACGACGTCGTAGGACACTACCTACGACTGGTTCTCAACCAAAAGCTGGACAACCAGACGACTGGTTTAAACATCGCAGGAATTCCTCCAAAAGCTGGTACCAGCCGCAACATATAAAACTCAGCGTTGCAATTAGTCAAAACGGCGTCGCACAGCTGACGTCATCAAATCCGGTCGCTAACTCTCTCTCAAAATCAGCTGCAAGCTACAGAAGAGTTGACCAGCGTTGACGTCTGGAAATCGAATATGCGCATCGACTGGTTCCTTAGCGCTAGCCAAACGACGACGTTTCCTCTCGCGCTACAGGTATGTTGACCCGCGTTGACATCTGCTTCGGCTGAACAACCAGCAGGCACACACACGCGATCAGATCTCTCACTAGCGCTACACCAAAACGACGTCGCTCCAACTTATTCAAACGACACCGTATCCAACCCGATACAAATTCACGCTAAGGCAACGGCTGATATTACAAGCGCTACCAGATTTCTCCAAACGACGGCGTTTCAAGATCCCGCGTTACCAAAACACGTTGCGACTAGTTTTCACTATTCAACCAGCTTTCACCAGAAACCAGCTTTCACCCAAAAATCTCAAAATTACGAAAACTCCCAGAATTGCTTAAAATGCGAAATCTGACCCGAAAATGTCCACCAAACTTACAAACAGAGATCTAAACCACCAGAAATCTCTAAAAACCACCCGAAAATGTCCACCAAACTTACAAACAGAGATCTAAACCACCAGAAATCTCTAAAAACCGATTAATTCCAACCAAATTAATCTTATACAATTTCAGGTCTCACATTTCTCCCCCACTAAAAAGGATTTCGTCCCCGAAATCAAACAACAATTCTGGCACAACAACACAGCAACAGCAAGATACAAACATAACTCGCCCAACACAAGGTCAAGAGTTCAAGATAACTGAGCAAACATATAACAACAACTAGGGAAGAAATACAACCAAAAGCTACAAACTACTGGAAATTTAGCTCAACAGCTACTCAACAGATGCGGCCACTCTCGCTGCATCTTTTCTTCCAGCTCCCAAGTAGCTTCTTCCCTTCCATGTTTGCTCCACTGCACCATCACTAACGGAATGGTCTTATTTCTCAATTGTTTCTCTTTTCTGCCTAGGATCTACAAGGAGTATTCCTGATAACTCAACGACTGATCTAGCTCAACCTCGTCGGTTCTAAGCACATGAGACGGATCTGGCTCATACTTCCTCAACATGGAAACATGAAAGACGTCATGAAGAGAAGACTTCTCTATAAAACGCCTGTAATAGCCAGCCAATCCCAAGAAACTGCGGATCTCTGAAACGTTCCTAGGTCTCTCCCAGTTAAGAACTGCTTCGACCTTACTCGGATCCACCGAAATCCCTTGCGCCGAAATCACATGACCCAGAAAGATAATTCGATCAAGCCAGAATTCGCACTTGCTGAACTTGGCGTACAATTGCGAGTCTCTCAATATCTGCAACACCAGTCTGAAATGCTCCTTATGCTCCCTCAAGCTCCTCGAATACACCAGGATGTCATCTATGAAGACGATCACAAACCGATCGATGTACTCGCTGAAGACGGGATTCATCAAATCCATGAACACAGCTGGGGCAATAGTCAACCCAAACGGCATGACCAGAAACTCATAATGCCCATATCGAGTCCGGAAAGCTGTCTTCGCAACGTCAGCGTCTCTAATCCGCAGCTGGTGATAACCAGAGCGCAAATCAATCTTCGAGTAAACGACCGATCCCTGTAACTGATCGAACAAGTCATCAATCCTCGCAAAGGATATTTGTTCTTCACCGGCGCTTTGTTCAACTGTCGGAAATCCACGCACATCCTCATAGACCCATCCTTTTTCTTCACAAAAAGAATCGGAGATCCCCAAGGCGACATACTCGATCTGATGAAGCCTTTCTCCAAGAGATCTCTCAACTGGTCCTTCAACTCTTTCAACTCTGCTGGCGCCAACCGATTAGGAGCTATAGAAATCGGGGCAGTACCGGGAACCAACTCAATGCTGAAGTCAATCTCACGTCTTGGAGGGAATCCAGGAATCTCATCTGGAAACACGTCGAGAAACTCTCGTACGATCGGAATATCGCTCAACTCCAATCGCTGCTCTTGGGAAACGTCCAGCACGTAAATCATAAATCCCGCGTTATCCAACGATAGCAGGCTAAACATCTCCATGGCGGACACCAGTGGAATCTTCGAGCGCGAATCAGCACCATAGAACTCCCACTTCTCACCCGAGTCAGGGCGAAATCTCACCACACCATGAAAACAATCGACCGTAGCCTTATAGCTAGACAACACGTCCAACCCCAAGATGCAATCAAAATCTCTCATTCCCAAAATAATCAGATTGGACACTAAAACGTGCTCATCAAATCGAAGCACACAATCCAACACCACTTCACGGGACCATAGATTTACACCAGCAGGGGTAGACACGGAAACAACATCACACAATGGGGAAGAACTCAACCCATACTCACAAACAAACAAATCAGAAATAAAAGAGTGTTATGCACCAGTGTCAAATAGAACTCTCGTAGGATAATCAAAAATAAAGCATGTACCTGCGATCATCATACCAGCCGCCTCCTCAGCCTGCTCTCTCGTCAAAGCGCTCGCCTGAGCCTGCTACGGAATCTGGAACGGAGTTCTCGAAGGTGCTCCAAACCTAGAAGGCTCACGAGGTTGGAATCGAGATCGCTGGGTAGGTGCAGGAAACTGTGGTCTCTGAGAAGAACCACCAGCCGAACCCTGCTGTGAAGGAATCGAAGTCTGACCCCTCAACAACGGACACACTCTCACAAAGTGTCTTGGCTGTCCGCAGTTACGGCAGGACCCCTGAACTCCACGACACTGCGAAGTCGGATGCCTTCCTCCGCACTGTCCACACGACATGCCACTAGAACCGCTTCCAGAACCCCTGCCAGAACCAGAACTCGCAGAACCAGAGGAACTCGAATCCGCCTTCTTCTTAAACTGTTTCCCTCGAGGTCGAAACCTTTGGCGATTTGACTGCTGCTGCTACTGCGACCCCTGAGGAGAATAGAAAGATTGCGACGCATCCTGAACATGCTGATAGGTGCGTCCAGCAGTCGGCTGAATCGGAGCCTCAACCTCCATCAAACTCTCCTCAATATCCA
>KV013385.1:51481-68127 GCA_001598015.1 Dorcoceras hygrometricum
TTGTTCCTCTTCGTCCTCTCTTGGTTGGCAACGTGTGGCACATAGACCAAAAGCGCAGAAACCTATCGGGCATACTCCGCCAATCGCATGCTGCCCTGCCTCAGATTATCGAACTCCCACTCTCGGGTGTTATAGAAGGACTCCGGGGTCGAAAGGCCTCGCAGAAGCTCTCCCAAGTGATAACAGCCCCACTATCACGAAGGATACGGGAAGTACCTCTCCACCAGCGCTGTGCATTGTCTCTCAGCTGCAACACCGCCAGTTTCAGTCTCTTCTCAGGAGCGTACTCCAAAGTATCGAACAATTCCTCCATCTGAGCTAACCAAGCCTCAGCCATCGCACCACCCTCTGCTGCAGAAAACATCGGAGGGTTCGTCCGCTGAAACCTAGCTAAGACCAACTCCATCCCGCCTAACTGTCTAGTAACATCCTCGACCTGATGATCATCATCACAACTACCTGCCCTAGACTCCTCCTCAGTACGTCTAGTCGCCCTACCTCTTCCTCTTCTCGGCGGCATCTAAACAAGTCTAGAGGTAAGATCTCACAGCAGATAGATATATCACGTAGACAGATAAAAGATCAAATAAGTCACAGAGTCAATCAAAATCAAATCAAAACTCTGTGCCTAGACTCGAGTGTGATCAAAGAAAATCGAGCTTATCCCAGTTTAAGCTCTGATACCAAAAATTTCAGGCCCCGTGCTAATTACTCAAGATAATAGCACAATTAAGCACATAATCACGGAAGCGAAAAATCGGGCTTAAAAATTTTCGAAATAATTTAGGTCTGAACTTAAAATCATAAATTTAAAATATTCTAATCAAAATATGAGTTGACTCAAACTCAAATAAAACAGGTAACACAGTTATCACTGCAAATATAGATCCCCAAAAATACATAAGACACGGGGCATCCCCCGGGTTCAATACATCAATAAAATAACTAGGACTCATGGAAACGGGGATCGACCAGCTGAACCTCCACTCTGTCCAGCTTGGTTACCTGAAGATCCTGCAAATGGGTAACGCAGACCCAAACAACACAAAGGCAGGAAAACAAATACGAGGTCAAGCCTCAGTACGAAGAGCTATCTAAACAGCTAAACATGCAACATGCTATAAATCAATGCTATGAATGCATGAGGGCTATCAAAGATCGGATAGCTAGACCAGCAAGTCAACTGGCAATCATATCAATCGAGCCTCTATACCACGCACAGCAAGTCAGCCGGTGGAAATCATCGGTCCGTGATCTTCAGGACCCGTCAGCCCATCACAGCTCGGTGGTCTTCAGACACAACAAGTCAGTCGGTCACCACTCCGATGATAGCGTTGGACTTTTCAGGCACGACAAGTCAGTCGGTTAGACACAACGTGGCTCTCAAATCAGGTCATCAATCAATCTGTCAGGCTCAATATGTATGCATGAATGCCAATTCAAAAATCAATGCATAATGCATACAATTCATTACTTGAAACAACATATACAATTCAAACAATTCAACATACTGTCACGTAAATTCACATAATCAAATCAGCAGGTTCATAACATCGATCACAGCCATGCCACGCTCAAAGCTGTTAAATCTGCTCAATTCGTACCTTCAATAGCTAAAATCAACCTCAACAGATTCTTACAAGGCACGGCACCACAATTGAAGCAAGTCAGATTCTTCCTGATTTCGAAAATCCCAGCAGATACCTCCTGCGAACTCAAATCCAGAAACTCAAACCAGCAGAAGAACCAACGAACTTCTCTGTACGAAGACACAGCAACTTCGAACTTCTTCTCCAACGTTGATTCAGGGCTTCAAATGGGTAGCAATCGAAAGAGCAACTCACAACGAATCCAGCGCCACAAAAAATATATATATATATCTCTAAATCCACCAGATGTTGTTCCTCTAATTCAGTCTTGAGAAATGCTACAATAGATATATTATAACAGTAACCAGCTTTTGCTCTCAACAAAACCAGTCGTTGTATTTCTTTTCGCACACCCAAAACGACGCCGCACCAACTAATCGAAACGATGCCGTAGCGCTCCACCAGCTGGTACCAAATTCCCTACGAAAAACCCAGTAGCTGGTTACTCTAAACAATCCAGACGCAAGGGTAACTAAACGAAACGACGACGTAGAGGCCACGTCACCATCGCTACAACAGCTGATCCAACCAACGCCTGATACAAACATTGCGACAACTCCTCACAGCTGATACCAGACGCAACCAAAACGCAGGGTTTCAACTTATCAAAACGACGTCGCGTTGCTACCACGACTGGTCCCTCAAATCCACAGCTGGCCACCCAGTCGCAACATATCTCTCAAAATTTTGCGCCTGCTGCCAGCAGCAACCATCACAAGAACAACTACTGCCAGACGCAACGACGTCACGCTCACGTCATCTCTACTGATTTCCAAAACTCACCAGACGAGAGCTACAGTAACGTTGACCCGCGTTGACTTCCTAATTCGCTATGACTGGTGTCTAAGCAAAAACGCAACGTCTGAATTACAATGGGGAATCAGATTTCATGCGCAAAACCTTCAAAATTCATGCGATACATCCCAAATCAATTCGATTAATCACAAACTAAAAGTCTGATTCCTCACAAGGTATCAGGATATGATAAGTGAAAATTAGTGCTTAGCTGAAATCATAAGCTCCTGGACCAATACATCGGCTTCGTTACAAAAATTGCATGGAGCTATGAAGCCATCTGGTGATAAAATCGGAGTGGGCTATGAAAGAAATGAAAGCAATATCGTAGAGACAAGTATTCACCCAAAGCTGGATAATCCTAAGCTTCAAACATTGAATATCGTGAAATCCAGCTGGAGACAGTCTGAAGAGTCCAAATCTGATGAGTCACAGACTACAGCGAAACCTCAGTTCTTGCAAGGTAGATATTGTGGGGTAGGGTATACTGCGAAAATCCAAGAGAGAGCTGGCTAACAAAACGAATAGAACATATCAGGGGTAATCCCAAATCTAGTGGTAGGAATCTAAGACAGCTCTCGCATGTTTTTACGAAGGAAAGACAGTAGTGCCCTAATTATCATAAATCCAGATCTCGAGGCAAATCTACTGCACATCAGACGCATATTAGATCACAGTACACACACAGATCACACACATATCTGGATGCACACACTGGTAGATATGTTATAATTATCCAATGGTGGGTCTCAAAAGGTCTAATCAAAACTGGACCCAAGTAAAAGAAAAGGGTACCAAAACTTTGTCTTGGTTGTGATTGCAGGTACAACAGACCTCAGGACTAAAGCAATCTACATGGTACCTGGACAATGGATGCGCAAGGCATATGACTGTTAACCCAAAGCTTCTATCAGATATAACGACATGTAGTGGACCTAAGATCAAATTTGGTGACAATTCAACTGGTAAAACTGTGGGTAAGAGTAAGCTTACCCATGGTAAATTTACTGTCAACAATGTTCTTTTAGTTGAAAACTTGTGTTATAATTTAATTAGTATAAGTCAACAGTGTGATAACAATTATTATGTAAAGTTTCAAAAGCACACATGCACAGCTCAGAATCCAGAAGGTCTGACCGTTTTAGTAGGATATAGATCGAGGAATACCTACAAAGTTGACTGGTCAGATCAACCGCATTCTGAACAAACCTTCCTAGTAGCTGACTCTTCTAAGATTCAGCTATGGTGTTGGATCTATTTCTACAGATCAGAGTCTAAGTTTTGATTCACACAAAATCTGCTTCTATTGTACTAACGATCTACGTGACATGCGCAGCTTGCTAAGACTGGAGTAGAAGTGAAGATATCCAAATTGGAACGGTGAGGGGACACCTGAGCTGGACTGGTCGAAGATATCTAGCTGGAACAGTAAGGGGACGCCCAAGCTGGTACAATAGTTTACTTCCAGAAGTGCAGGGTACATCAAGCTGGTTCACCGGCTTGGAATAGGAGCAGCACGAATATCAAGCGCAGATAATGAAGAGCAGATTTAAGTGCAGAGAGAATAAGTGCTGAACAGCTCAACCGTAGATAAAGTGCAGCGTACAAGAGCGTGATTGAGTGCGAAGCCGTATACAAGAGCAGTGATCAAGTGCAAGCTTGATCATTGAGCATGGTTATAATCAGTTCATCATAAGGATATCAGTCATTGGGTAGACTGAATCAGAACTGATTGACAGTGTGCTTGCTGATTATTTGGATGAGGTGTCTGAATGGATCAAGTGGACAAGCAAGTAAAACTGGCGCTCTCGACGAGAAGAATAGAACCCAGCTGTTTAAAGGCAAACCAGCTTGAAGTTAAGAGGACCAGCTGAGAGCAGACAAACCACATCATAAGGATATCAGTCATTGGGTAGACTGAATCAGAACTGATTGACAGTGTGCTTGCTGATTATTTGGATGAGGTGTCTGAATGGATCAAGTGGACAAGCAAGTAAAACTGGCGCTCTCGACGAGAAGAATAGAACCCAGCTGTTTAAGGACAAACCAGCTTGAAGTTAAGAGGACCAGCTGAGAGCAGACAAACCAGCTGGCCGTATGATATCTGTGAGAAGCTTGATCTCACAGATATATCAACCAGCTGGCCGTATGATATCTGTGAGAAGCTTGATCTCACAGATATATTAACCAGCTGGTTGGCAATCAGCTGGAAATGGAGCAAAGCTGGAGCCTCGAAGCAGCTCAAGAGCAGGAAAGAGCAGAACAAGCTCAGCTGCAGACAAAAAGAGGCGCAGATGCAGAAGCTGCTCTAAGAACAGATTTAAAGATGAAGAGCAACCATCTTGATGAAGATACCAGCTGGAGAACCAGATCTGGACAAAACCAACTCAGACAAACAAAGCAGTTTGAATACAAGCATACGAAGACCAAATTAATTGGTTCAAATTGATTTGTTTTGTCCTGTCCCACCTCAGGTACAAGCAAGCAGAGCTCGAAGTTAGCAAAGGCTGCAGAATCACCGATGAAAAGAGCTCAAGTCAAATAAAGCGTGCAACGCATTAAAAGCCAAAGGACACAAAGTACAAATGCGTCATAAGACTTTTCAGAACGGCTACAACTTTATGTCCAACGGACAAATCTGCTAAGCAGCTTTATATATCAGGCACAATGAAACAGAAGTGGTGCGTGCTATAACAGAGAGAGAGTGTTGTGCAAATCCAAAAATAGAAGAACAGAAAAAGCACAACTAAGGGAAGAAAACGGATAATAAACTCGGAAAAGAGCACTTCCCAGTGTGTGTGAATACATTAGAGAGTGAGCGTACACTGTATATTTCTCACACACAGATTCACTCACATATGAGAGCTGAGAGCTAAATTGTTGAGTTGATTGAATCAGATAAAACTCTCCATTGTAGTCTTTGGCCAGAGACGTTAAACAAGTCTAGTTGTCTTTTGCACTGAGACGTTAAAGAAGTGTGGGTGTCTTTCGCACTGAGACGTAAAAGAAGTGTGTGTAGCCTTTCTCACCGAGGCGTAAAATAAGTATTATTAGACACACAGCTTGTGGGCTTAGTGTGCAGTGGTGTGGCTAGGAGTTCTTGCGGTCGAGGGTCGTCAGAGTGGGTTGTAGCTTAGGACGCTGCAATCAAAGTCTTCTAGTGGAATCCTTCCCGATTGCGGAAGAAGGGGAGATGTAGGAGAGTTTGCTCCGAACTTCCATAAACAAATCAGCGTATTTCTTTACTGCTTTACAGCATTCATTCATATGCATTGCATATTTATAACTGTGTTTAAAACTGTTTAAAAGGCTTTCGAATTTAAGAGTGCAGCTTGAGTTATTTCCGCATTATTTAAATCCATTACTCAATCTGTATCTCGATGCACAAGTATTCAAGAACACTGAGCTATTACAGCTCAAGTAATAAATAACCAGATCGCTCGTTCTTTCATCGACCTGGTTTCAACAACCAGCTAGAACCAGGCTCTTTCACTGCGCTGGTTTAGCATCGAGCTGGTCATACACTAAGCTGGAACCAGCTTAGTCAGCGCAACCTGGTTTCAGCGTCTAGCTGGATCCCGTGTCTGTTACTCGATCTAGTTATTCCCTCTATGTGCTGGTTATTAACTAAATAACTTCTAGACACTAACAAAGGGCAAATCGATCCTAACATATGGCATCAACGGATGAACCATCTGAATTTCAAAACTATTGCAAATCTGAGTTCGCGTGAGTTAGTTACTGATTTGCCCAAAAATAAAATTTTTTAAAAGATAAAATTTGTTCTGCTTGTCATCTAGGGAAGCACATCAAATCTAATTTTAAAAATATAGGCAGTAACAAAATCTCCCAAAGCCTGTAACTTTTTACATATGGATCTTTTTCCTATACCCGTGTTTTAAAATCAAAAGATCAAACTGCCGAACAACTGATAAATCATTTAAAACATTTTAGGAATGAAAAATCATGCAGTGTTAATCGGATCAGTAGTGATAGAGGAACTGAATTTTTAAATTATAGAATATCCTCTTATCTGGATGACATCGGAATCAAGCATGAGCTTTCAGCAGCTAGAACACCTCAGCAGAACGGGTTAATTGAGCGTAGAAACCTGACTTTAAAAGAAGACGCTAATACTATGATTGCTGATTCAGACATTTCTAAAACGTTTTGGGTCGAAGCAGTTAACACGGCTTGCTACACTTAGAACAGATCGATGATTAATAAGCATCACGGCGTAATCCCATATGAGATCTAGAACGGCAAAAAACCTAATATTTCTTATTTCAGGGTGTTTGGATGCAAATGCTTCATCCATAACAATGGAAAAAATCATCTAACAGTTTTCGACATGAAATCTGATGCAGAAATCTTTCTAAAATATTCAGCTGTGAGCAGATATTATCACATTTTCAACAACAGGATGCTGACTGTAGAATCAACTCATGTGGTGTTCGATGAGACCAGCTTTTGATCTACTTCAGCTACGAACCTGAACGATTGTGCACCCGTCTGGAATCAACCAATCTAGATGAATCAAGTGATGCTGAGGCACATATCAGAATCCAAGCTGATGATCAGCATGCACTGGACACACTGATTTCAAATGTAGATATTCGAGTTGCGCAAATTGATGTCCCAGGTAACACTGAAGTCATTGATTTGACTAACGATGACCTAGTACCAGTAAGCAATAAGTGTGCTAGCTGTCGAGGCCGCTTCACACAATGCACAAGCTGATCACACGCAAGCTGATACAGATCTCACGCAGCTAATCATGAACAAGATGATCCGACGCAAGCTGATACCAATCAAGCACAGGCTGATAATTTAGCACGCAAGCTAATGACCCAAACGGATCAGGTTTTATCGCCCAAGCTGAACCAATTCATATCACAGGTGTCAGCACACAACACGAAGCAAATCCCCTTGGACTTGATCTTCAGTGACATAGAAATCACCCACCTGAGCAGGTCATAGGTAACGTTACTTCACCAGTTAGTACACGAGGCTAGCTTATGCATGAGTATTTTAATTTAGCATTCATTTCTCATATAGAGACTAAGCTGATTGATGAGTCCTTAGTAGACCCAATCTAGGTAAAAGCAATGCAAGAAGAACTAAATTAATTTGAGAGAAATAAAGTTTGGCAATTAGTTCCTAGGCCATCTAATCACTTTGTGATAGGAACGAAATGGGTTTTTAGGAATAAATTAAATGAAGATGGAATTGTTGTTAGAAACAAAGCTAGGCTGGTAGCACAAGGTACAACTATAAGGAACAAACTTTCAGGAAACCTTCACACCAGTAGCTAGATTAGAATCCATTCGCATTCTTCTTGCATATGCTGCATTCAAAGACTTCAAAGTATTTTAGATGGACATGAATATTGTCTTTTTAAATGGCATCTTAACTGAGAAAGTGTATGTCGCTCAACCTCCTGACTTCGTAAATCATGCATATCTAGATCACGTTTACAAGCTAGATAAAGCTCTATACAGGTTGAAGCAAGCACCCGGAGCTTGGTATGATACACTTTCAAAATTTCTGTTAAAACACAATTTCGTAATTGACACGGTAGATAAAACATTATTTAAATTTGTTAAAAAATGATCACGTGTTATTAGTTCAAAATTTACGTTGATGATATTATTTTTGGATCTACTAACCCAAAGTTGTGTCAGAAATTGATGTAGGACAAGTTTGAGATGAGCCTGATGGGTGAGCTGACTTTCTTTCTCGAACTCCAAGTACGACATCTTGAGAATGACATTTTCATAAATAAAGCTAAATATACAAAAGAACTGCTGAAGAAGTACGAGATGGAAAATTTTTCAGCAGCAGCTACCCCGATGAGTGCTTCAATCAAACTGGATAAAGATGAAGCTGGAGCTGTCATTGATGTATCATTGTATCGTGGTATAATAGGCTCTTTGCTTTACCTAACGGCTAGCAGACCAGACATCATGTTTGTTGTCTGTATGTGTGCTAGATTTCAAGCATAGCCCAAATAGTCTCATTACATTGTTGTTAAACGTATTTCAAAATACCTTAAAGATACTCCTAATGTGGGTCTTTGGTATCCCAAAGACTCCAGCTTTCAACTGATCGGGTACAGTGATGCAGATTACGCAGGATGTCGAATTGATAGGTGAATCACGAGTGGGACTTGTCAATTCCTAGTAGATCATTTGATCTCATGGTTCAGTAAGAAGCAGACCTCAATCGCCACATCCACAACTGAAGTAGAGTATTTAGCAGCTGGGAGCTGCTGTGCTCAGATCTTATTGGTACAACATCAGCTCAGGGAACTACGGCATTGATGCTCTTGAAGCTCCCATCTTCTACGACAATACCAGTGTTATTGCCATCACTCAGAATCCCGTGCTGCATTCGCAAACCAAGCACATCGATATCAGACATCATTTCATAAGAGATCACGTGCTCAAGATGGACGTCAAGCTGGAATACATTTCAACAGAACAGCAACTGACATATTCACCAAGCCACTACCTGGCGCTAAGTCTCATATTTTTGGTCCCTTAGAACTCCCTTAATCTGTGGATTGCAGGTGATCAAGGCATTTCTAAGCCTAGAGGGAACCTTCAGCTTAGGGGGAACCTCAGCTTCGAGATAATCTTCACCTTAGAGGGAACCTCAGATCAGATGTAATAAGCTTTAAGTCACTGAATGTGCATGAGCTGAACAAATTCAGATTATGGACATATACAGTTGATGCTTATCCCAGAGCTGATATGATCGTACCTACGCTGATATATTAAAAATCAATGATTGCGATTTACTTTTTCTGAACTACGGATTTTTTTGTTCATCTATAAATCTTACAAGTGTTTTTAAATTCAAAATCTGTCTATAGCTTCTCGACACGTGCTGTGTCAAAGCCATCACATGCAACCGACATATTCTCTCACCGTTTCAAATTCTTCTTTTATACTCTATCTTCATTAACCTTTCGATTATTGTGCAAATTTTTTGCATTTATATTCTCTTCGCAGATCTCCAGCAGAGTTTGTTGAGGAGAAGCAGAAAATTGGTGACGGAGAGAAAGCAGCAGCAACAAGACCAAGTGGTTGGAGGATATGCGCTCTAGAGCTGCAGATGTTGCTCACCCAGCGGTAAAATGCAAAAAGACGACAGTTGGAAGAGCTGCTTCCTCTGTCAAGGCATTCAGGATCTTCCCCATTTCGGGGAAATAGGTGTACATATCTGATTCTTCATTCGTCAGTACAGTTTACAGATTTTGTTCCTCATTCAGTTTTTAGAGCTGTTCAGCACGGCCAGCATGCTGAAAATTTTTGTGTATTTTTTGAAGAGGATGTACAGTCAAAATTGTTTCGATTTTCTTCTGTGTCTGAAGCTGCTGAAGTTGTTTTTGAAAAATATAATCCCGCTCATACAGGTCGCCTTCTTGCAGACTCTCGCATAGCTTCGGTACGTAACCAGATAGCTGCTCAGCTCAGAGACTCAGTACACAATCTTCGTCTCGAGCAGCTGAAATCTCAAGAGCTATCAACTTCCTTCAAGTCCTAATTTGATCAGTGAATAAAGTCTCTCAAGCTTCGTGTTGAAGACCTATGTGAGTCACGTGTTACGATGGTCGACAAATAGTGGAGGCATTTGTATTTGCTCAGACAGGAAGATAAAGTCAAAGCTGACTTTCTTCACAGCTTACATCGGCAAGACTATTGCTACTTTAAGAGGTACAGAAGTCATTGTCTGAAGTTAACTCAAGCCTCGCCTCCCTCAGCTCTCAGCTCGTAGAAATAGTTGCTCATCTTAAAAGGGTTGGTGATGCCAAAAAGGGGGAAGGTAGCAGCAGTAGCAGAAAAAAGGGAAAATAGCAGTAGCGGTAAATAAGAAGGTAGCAACAACAGTAAACACAGATGATTTTGAGAAATGAATTTGAGAAGAGATTATAGTTCTTGTACTTAGAAAATTTCTTTGATTTATAAAAAGATAAATTTTGTTCTCAATATAGCTGCTAAGTTTTCTCATCACCAAGAAGTGAGAAATTGTTGAGATAAAAATTTACAAAGTCTTGGTGATAACAAATACAAGAACTCGAACAGATTAACCAGAACGATGTAGAGCTCAAGAAGATCAGCTTAGAACGTTGCAATTCAGCTCAGAGCAAGCAGATCAATTTAGAGCATTGCAGATCAGCCCAGAGCATGTTGATCACTCAGAACATCGAGGATCAGCTTGGATCAAGCAGAATAGATTAGAGCGACATGGAAATATCGGAGTGGAGCTTTGTAATCAGAACAGAGTTTTAAGTGGAGGAATCAGCTTAGAGCAGATTCAGATCGGAGTTTCGTAGAAAGAATATCATGCACTAGACTATGGAACATGACAGCTTAGAGTGAATACAACGCAGAGAACAGCTCAGACGGCACAAAAAGCTTTCAGCTTAGAGCACATAAGCTTTTTCAGATCAGAGCATGAAGTGTTCAGTTCTCAGTTCAATATTTATATGATCAGTTTACATATCAGCTCAGAGGAACGCTTTTCTAGATCAGCTTAATATTGAATATCATATCAGCTAGAGAAAGTTTCAGCTCAGTAAAGAACAAATCAGATAATTTTTGGATCACATCGCATGAACGAGGCTTACAGATTTCACGTAACAGCTCAGAGCTCACAAGCTTTCAGACCGTGCATATAGAGAACAGCTTAGAGCGTACAACACTCAGACTAGACGTGAATATATCAAATCAGATCAGAGAAATTTAAGTGCTAAATTACTGGCTAAATTATCGGATTCTATTTCTGTACCTAATGGTAACCTTCCTATGATTCCGGGATGAAGAAAGGAAAGTCCTTCAAGAATGGAAAGAACATCAACTAGCCAATAAATCAAATCAATCAAAGAATCGATGAATATGAAGATCTATAAATAAAGAACAATGAACGACGAGTGAAAATACTGGAAATATGCTAAACAATACACTACACTATTGTTGTGACTGTTATTCAGAAGCGACAAAACATATGTTTATTGTTCATCGTCTTCTTTCTTACGACTTTGCTCCCAAAAGCTTCAGAGTCATTTTTTTGAGTTGTAACCACTCTGTAGATTTGTGTATTAAAGTATAAATCAAGAACAGAGTGTGTAGAGCATGTGTAAGCTGAATCATCTCAAAGAGAAGTTTTGTACCAGTAGAACAGATCACACGTCTATCTTCTATCGTAGAGTGCTAGGATTTCTCACAGTTGTGGCCGTGGGATTGGGTTACTGCAGGAGTTGCTGTAATCAAATTCTTCTAGTGAAAAGTCCTTCCTGGACAAGGAAGAATGGGAGACAGAGGAGTTTAATCTCCGAACTTCCATAAACAAACTTTTTCCCTTTACTTTTACTGTATTTAGTTTTTAAATTACTGCATTCAGTTCTTAAATCTGGTCACTATTCAATCGAGTTCATTCCGCGCATATTTATGTTACTCAAGAGAACAGAGCACGCTGAAATTCTTCGGGCCGGTAACTCAGCTCAGAGTTAAGCCAAAGGCTTGTAAAACTGTTTTACAATGATTTTAGTAAAATTGTAAATGAGTTCATACATTCCCCCCCCCCACGAAACTCCTGAGCTGTTATTTCAACTCTATTTTCGATCCTAAAATCCCTATCTGACACTATAGAAACTGTCACACCGTGCAATCTGACCACATGATGAATATACAACCTTGCCATCTTCTTCAAAGATCACATCAGGTCGTAAGAGATGAAATGAGCTGACTTAGACAACCTATCTATCCCCACCCAGATCACATCACAACCTCGATTAGAATGAGGTAAATGGGTCACAAAATCCATAGGAATGTGCTTCCAATTCCACTGTGGCACCTCCAAACTGTGCATCATAACACCAGGTCTCATCCGCCCTGCCTTGACCTGCTGGAAGTTCACACGACGAGCCAGAAAATCTGAAATATCACCTTTCATGCCTTACCACCAGAAATTATATTTCCATGCATGATACATATTTCTGATCCAAGGATGGACACTATGGAAACTACAGTGAGATTATCTCAGAATTGCTTCCTTCAATTCTATCAGATTAGGAACCACCAGCCTTCCCTAAAATCGCAAACACCTACCGAACCAACAGCAAAGTGAGCTGACTAACCAAATTGGGACTTCCATTTCAACTCATGAATATACGGATCAGTCTCCTGAGCTGTTCTAATATCTGAAATGAGTTGTGGTTTGATCTGAATAATGGAAACAACAAAGTAATGGTCACCTGGCTGAAAGCTCCATCCTGATGTTCCCAAATTCTCATGGAATTTCAATATATTCAGAGATTTCAGCATCACAATCTGAACTTTTATATTAGAGCATCAGCAACGAGGTTCACCCGACCTGGTGGATACTGAATCTCGTACTCAAAGTCCTTTAGCGACTCCATCCACCAATGTTGCCTCATATTCAGATAAGACGGCATGAAGATGTACTGCAAGCGTTCGTGAGTTATCACACAAACTGCTCACCATAAAGATAGTGGCATCAAATCGCAAACACGATGGCAGCCAACTCTAATTCATGAACTGGATAATGGGTCTCATGAGGCGTTAACTGACGAGAAGTATAAGCAATCACTCGCCCATTCTGCATCAGCACAGATCCCAGTCCATTTCAAAAAAGTATCAAAACACATCACTAAAATACCTAAGCCTGCAGTTAACGCCTTGGAGTTGTGTTCAGCTTTTCCTTCAACAATAGGAAGCTGGACTCACACTCCTCTGTCCACACAAACGTACGGTCTTTCTGGGTCAACTGATGCATAGGTCTGGCTCTATTAGAAAATCCATCAATAGAACATCAATAATAGCCAGCCAATCCCAAAAATATACGAATATCAGAGACATTTCTGGGCAATGCCCAATTTAAAACAGCCTCCACTTTGATAGGATCAATCTATATGCCCTAAGATGAAACAAAATGACCCAGATGTACAACTATGTCCAACTAGAACTCATACATAGAAATTTTAGCATACAACTGTGAGTCTGTAAGAGTTTGAATGACTAATATTGTCAGGCCCTGTGCTAATTACTCAAGATAATAGCACAATTAAGCACATAAACACGGAAGCGTAAAATCGGGCTTAAAATTTTTCGAAATAATTTAGGCCTGAACTCAAAAACATACATTTGAAAATATCAATAATCAAAATACAAGTTAACTCCAACTCATACAAACCAGGTAACAACAATATCTCAATTCAGAAAAAAATAGATCCCCACTACAAAGAAACACGGGGCATCCCCCGGTTCAATTCATATCGTAATATAAATTGGGACTCAAGAGAACGGGGATCAACCAACTGAACCTCCACTCTGTCCAGCTTGTTTACCTGAAGATCCTGCAAATGGGTAACACAGACCCAAACAACACAAAGCAGGAAAAGAAATACGAGGTCAAGCCTCAGTACGAAGAGCTCTAATCAAACAGCAACTCATAAACATGCAGTATCAAAAGTCATGAGATGCATGAGGCTATCAAGGAAATCGGATATCAAGACCAACATATCACTGGCAATCAAAATAAGTCGAGCCTCTAAACCCACACAGTAAGTCCACCGGTGGAATCATCGGTCCGTGATATTCCAGGCCCCTCAGCCCATCACAGCTCGGTGGTATTCCGATACGACAACACAGTCAATCACCACTCTGATGATAGCGTTGGACCATTACGCACAACTCAACAGTCTGCGGTCACAACGTGGCTCTAAATCAGGTCATCAATCAATCAATCTGGCTCAAGATGTATGCATGAATGCCAAGAAATTCATATCTGATTTCTACATGCATACAATATGTAAACAGCACATACAATTCAGTAATTCAGGTAGTTTACAAAATTCACAGATTCATAAAAGCCAAACTCAAGACTCAGATACTAGCAGGTTATGCTCGAAGCTGTTAAGGTCTCGCTCATTCGTACCTTCAATCAACTGAATTCTACCTCAACAGATTTTATAAAGGCACGACACAACCACCGAAGCAAATCAGCTTCCTTATGCTACTGCAATCACGGCAGAGATTCCCTGGAACTCAAATCTATACCAGGTATCTAAAAATCAGATAATTTCGAACTCAATATCTAAAGTTCTAAGGTCCAGTAGCATAATTCAACTACCGAATCCTACAGAGTACTCTTCAACTCCTAAACAAGGCTTAAACTTGGCAAGGAATCACTTACCCAAAAACGCACAACACCCAAAGAACGCTCTGCCAGATTTCTCCAAAATTCTTCGCACACCAGCAACTTCACGCTCTATTCCACAAGTTGTTCTACAACCTCTAATGGGTAGCAATCTAAAGAGCTAGGCAAGGTGAACTCAGCGCCACCAAAATCGTCAAAAACAAAGGCTGGAATCGGCAGAAATGGACGGGAGAAATGTTCGAATGAACAGTGTCGATCGAGGGTTTCAACAGAGAAGAGGATAAGAAATATCGGGTGTACAATGTTCTAATTGTCGATCGACACTTACCTAAATATATATCTCAATCCAATGGCTGCTGTTCTCAAAATAGTCAGACATCGTGAACAGTAGATATCTTACGACAGATATTCATGTTTCCTTCAACAAAACCACCAGCAGCAACCATACGTTGCATTTCTCTTCGCACACCAAAACGACACCGTTCCAACTAAATAAAACGACGCCGCAGCGTTCCACCAGCTGACAACAGATATCTCTTGCGAAGCGACCAAAAGCTGATAACAGATTCTTCAACAGTGCCAAGCTCACGGCAGCAATTGCAACACAAACACAACGAGCGCTAATCAAAACGACAACACTTCGCACATGTCCGCAAATCTGATCAAAGCGCTACGCTACAACAAATCCATTCAAAGAAACACGACTTCGTGTAGCTTACGTCATCATATCTGATGAACTAAACGCCCGCAACAGCGATCGCTAACGCTAAACCAAAACGAAGGCGTTTGACACCCGCTGTAGGAACTCGCTGTTAACAGATATCGCCAAGCGTTACCACAGCGAAACGACGACGCATCACCCCTCTCGCTATAGTAACTATCTGAAATGCGCATCAACTGGTTTACACGGAACGACAGCGTATCACGCATTAGCTACAGTAACTTGCTGTCAACAGCAACTTCTCTCCCGCGCTACAGTAACTATCTGAAATCTAAAAATTCGAAATTATAAAATCTCGTGACTAATCCTATAAAAATCCGATTAATCACTATTTAGAATTCTCAATCCTCACATTCTCCCCACCTTAAGAGATTTCGTCCTCGAAATCCATTGCAAACTCAACGAAAATTCAATCAAAACATCACAATTCAGACACGATCATCAATCAAGCTCAAATCAAAGCTTAGAAATTTCCTGGAATTACACTGTCAGTGCTCAAACAAATGAGGCCAGTCTTGCCTCATCTTCTCATCAACCTCCCAGGTAGCTTCTTCTCGGCCATGCTTGCTCCATTGAACCATTACCAACGGAATCACTTTGTTCCTCAGCTGCTTCTCCTTCCTATCCAGAATCTGCACTGGATATTCAACATAGCTCAAGGCAGAATCCAGCTCAACTTCGTCGGTTCTCAAAACATGGGACGGATCTGGCTCATATTTTCTCAACATTGACACATGAAAAACGTCATGTATCGCTGCTAACTCATCGGGCAGCCTCAATCGATAAGCCAACAGTCCGATCCTCTCAATAATCTCAAAGGGACCAACGAATCTAGGAGCTAATTTGCCTTTAAATCTGAATCTCATCACGCTCTTGAAAGGAGAAACTTTGAGAAATACTCGATCGCCAACCTCAAACTCCAAAGGTCTGCGTCTTCTGTTAGCATAGCTGGTAAATATATCTTGTGCAGCCTTCATTCTACTCCAAATCAAATCAATCAGATCTTTCATGTGCTGCACAAACTCAGGGGTAGAAAGTTGTTTCTCACCAAATTCTTCCCAACAAATCAAAGATCTGCATTTTCGACCATACAAAGCCTCAAATGGAGCCATTCCGATAGTCACCTGGTAGCTGTTATTATACGAAAACTCAACCAAGGACAAAGAATCCTGTCAGCCACCACTGAAATCCATCAAAACTGCTCTCAGCATATCTTCTAAAGTCTGGATGGTCCGCTCAGACTGACCATCTGTCTGTGGGTGATAGGCTGTACTCATAGCCAATCTCGAACCCAT
>KV013386.1:0-40576 GCA_001598015.1 Dorcoceras hygrometricum
GGGGCGTATGTTCCCGAGTAAGATTCCCGCGTAAGCTTTTTATCTTTTTGCATCAACATTGATATTAATATTAAAAATGGAGAAACGACCTTAGCTTAAGTTGGAATTAGATACTATTATTTAGTCCAGAGATTTTGTCAAACACCGAATTTCAATGCAATGATGTCCCGTATAGAGATAAAAAAAAAATATTACGCGGAGATATGTGGGTCATATATATCTATAGAATATCTTAAGCCGCGAATTCATTGCACACACACATGTATATAAATTAACGTTCGATCAAACTTTGTAGAAATCTAAGTTTCCTTATGTCACGGATATACACTATGTCGTCGAGATTTTCAAATAAAGAGGGGATAAGCTGCTGGTCTTGGTTAGTCATGGGAATTATGCTCATATTAATGACTGGAAGCACTAAATCGTGGGGGCGGAGCCACCCTGCTGCCACCACACGAGGTGGTGGTGCGGGGCTGAGCACGGTGGCAAATTTGGCAGCTGTGGAGGAGCAAATGTCTGAATTTCTAGGGACGACGAATTATCCGATGTTAGTGAAACGCCGTGCACCTCCTTCGGGTCCGAGTAAGAAAGGCCACCAAACGCCGTATTTTGTTAGACATTAATTATTGAAAGAAGAATTGAATTCGAGGGAGTTCATTTTGGGATTTATAGTGTCTTCTTCAATATTGAATTCATAGTGTTTTGATTTATTTATAGTTAGAGTTAGTATATATATATATTTGGGATACCTGAAAAAGATATTGAAATCAAGTCTTTTATATATATTATTATTATTATTTATCGCATGCAATAAATGCGTCTGATAACTGAATATTTCGAAGACCAAAAGCTGGCCATGCTTTCGACTATTTTAATGATTTCTACGTAGGAAGATACTTGCGATCATTGAATGAAATTAATGTGATTTGGCGATAATAGTTTGGGCAGATTACTCGTTGGCATTTGTTTCATCATGAAAAATACCTTTACACATTATACATACAAAACTATCTCAGATGCACTTAAGAGAGTTTTTTCAATTAAACCACATTTATGATATTTTTGTAATTTCAAAGATAATGTATAATCGTGTATTTAATAAATTTTATATATCGCACAACTCTCTGATTATATTATACTTTCGAACAAGGTGGCCATGGGAGATGTTTCAAAGACAACTTGGTTCTTGTTGTTATTGCACTCTGAGCTTTTGCTGGTATGTGTCCGCGCGCAAGGAAGGATTTGATTGAAATATGTTATATCACAGTCCGTTTTTGTTAACTTGTTTTGATTGTCACTGTGGTATTATATGTTGGCTTGTTTTGATTTTAGGATATGAGTATTTTATTGCAAATCTTATTTTTTACATTGTTAGCTAAATTGTGGTTTACTTACAGAGGTCATACATATCTAAAACTATGATACTTATCATTTTTTATGAAGATTTAGTTGCTAAACATGCTCTCTGCTTAAGATTCTGTTTTCACTGATTAACATCATCAAATCATACGAGATAATATAAGTTGAAGTGAATACGGATACATATTTGATGTTCATGTTATGTGTTCACAACTTTCAGGACACATATAGATTGATCATTTTAAGTTTTCCGAGATTTGTTTTGTGTTTTCGGAAAGATTTCATGCAGAAATCAAGGAGCATCAATGGTTATATAATTCTGAAGGTGTATCAGTTGTTATGAGCGAATTTTGGAGAAAATTGTCTGCTGGTCATTTCGTGTCGTGACAACTACAGAGTACTGATAGAATCATTATATTCATTGTGTGTAGAAAGCTTTAGCGGTACAAGTATATTTGGTGACTGCTTATTCATTTCTCGAGAGAAAGTGTTGTTCTCGGGAGAGAAACATCGGTATGTCGAACGGATTCAAGTAGAATGAGGCCTGCCAAATAGAATACGGAATATGTTCTTCATTTAGGCATCATAATAAATATAAAGGAGTCTTTTGTTTTTCGGATTAAGTCCTACTAATATTTGTTGCATACTTGTGATTTAGTGGATTTGTTTGATGTTTGACATGGCTCCATTGATGTTGACATTTGATCGATCATATTAAACCCCTGATATTATTGTTATTAATTTAGTTTTTTTAACAAATCCATTGTTTTAAATATATTTTTCGTCTCAAATGAATATCCTCACCTGTTTACACTACAAACTACTAATTTCTTGCAAGTTACCTCTATTGGTCAGAGTCATTCCGATTTGACTTGGTAAATCTAATGCCAGCGAGAAAAAAGTCGACAAAAGCTGCTAATTTCCTGTAAGAGTTTGAAATAATGCCGGGAAAATGGTGATATGTAACGTGTTTATAATATCAACAATTTGCAAGAAATTCTTTCATTTCAGATCAAATAGAAAAGATATGGACTGCGGAATCTGGTGATAATCGTGAGAGACCATTGCTTATCTTAAGTACTTCCAGTTTTCCGTTTTCTTTTTTCTTTATTTTTGTTTTTTAAAAAATAAATCGGACACAAAACCAAAGATAATTTCTTCACCTCCAATCTTTCACTAAAACTTTTAGATTTCTCTCACGTACATAAACAAGATGTGCCATATAACCTAAGCTGTCGGTGGACAGAGTGGACATCCAATGAATAGACACAAGTCCAACTTGAATATTTGGCCATCTTAGAAATTTGGAAGTGAACAAATGTCTTCAACTTTGAAAATTGCATCAACATGAAGACTGCCTATGCCCATGTTTCACAATTTAGGTAAATTTGGACCGCAGCGTTTACGGGTCAAATTTTTGTGCAAACATAGTCAGCAGCGAAGTGCATTTAATAGATCGTGTGATCTAATATTTGACGGATGATTCTTTGGTGTGTTTCGTAAGACAAATGGAACTCAACTGACTTGTACTACCATCACATTGACTCAGACTTTATTTCTTATATTTGCCCTTTAATTATCAAATGTCCAAATTAAATAATGCACTGTTGACTCTTAAATTGTCACAACAGCAACGAGAATTAATGGGCATGGGCTTAACTTAAATAATCCACAAGAGGGTCCTCAAATCACCAATGTTGCGAAAATGGAATTGAATATTTTCTATAATAAACATGTAAATTTACGTTTTTATTAACGAAAGTTAAATTCTGTGGAGATCTTTGTCTTTGAACTACAATAAAAGCTCTAGGCTACGTTACGGGATTGTGTTACAATCAATGACGAACGGGCACCCACAGAATTTTTTTTTTTAAAGGAGGAAAAGTTTTCCTAGGCCAACAAAGTAAAAAATTCCATCTTAATTTATTTGCACCCAACTTCAGTTCCTTAAATTTAATTATCCCTTATAATTTAATGTGAAAAACATGGAATCCACCATCTTAAAATATCATCAAATGTGGCTAATAACAAAGTTGTTATCTTGTGTGGGCTTACTTGTGGCCCTTCTTCACATGCACCAAATGCTTCAAAGTTTGGATCAAAACCAATGCTTTTTTTAAAAAACGAGAAACCGACAGTGTAGAGGTGGGAAAAAAGTATATTAAAACGCGTTACTTCACCTTTCCTTTCTTCACTTTTCATTTACTCATAGACCATACACACACACATACACACACATGTAAATATATATATATATATATATATATACTTACAACCACACCTTACACACACACACACACACACACACACACATATATATATATATAGACTTTACAACCACACATCCTATTCGAATCATGTATAACTATCAATCAAGTTAAATGAAGAAAAGACAGCAATCAACATTGTAGATTTAAATATAGACATAGGCAAATAAAAAAACAATTAGTTAGCAATCCAATATAAATAATCTTGTACCAATTTGAGTAAATGAGTAGTGCACTTATGATTGACCGATCCAATATTTACATTAGTAATATCGGGCGGGGATTAATCTTCCCCCCGGATGATCATAACCCTATACTTAAAGAATAAACAAACACGAATCGAAGATCCAATAACGTCTTAAAACCTAAACAATATGTCTCTCCCGTGCTGTACACTGCCATGTATACGTACTTACATTTCTCTAACGTATATGTCGACTGAGTGATCAAAGAATCCAAAACTGTAGATGATGTAGCAAAAGATTAAAAAAAGAAGGAAAACCCTTTAAAGAAAAAACTAGTGGCCAACGCCGGGGCTCGGAACCGATCGAAGAATCCGATCTATGGCGGCGAGGTGGCGTGCGATGAGCTTTTCGTCGATCGTGGTGGCGTGGCCTTTCTTGCTAGGTGTAGAGCCCGGCACGACGCCTTTAGGAAGCGACGTAAAGTACAGCCTAGCATCAGCAGTTTTAACTTCACTATGTTCCATGTCCATTAACATCTTTCTCCCGTTTATGGACGATACCAAGGTGAATAACGAAATCAAGAAAATGGAGACCACCAGAGCTTTTCGAGCCATTTAAGGTCCGGGGAAACGAGGGGGGCGATCGATATGATTCTGTGGGTTGCTTTTGGTGGGTGAGGGGAAATTAATGGAGAGTGATTTTGTAGCGTGGACGTTGTATATATACACAGTTGTGAAAATCAAGTGGAAAAGGAGATGTAAGAAAAATTAATGGGAATCGGAACGCGTGACGGCTGGAGAGAGGTTCTTGGGGCACAAGTTTGTTTGGGCCAAGTCAAGTTTGAAGGTTTCTTTCTCGCCATATTTTTCAAAATTGATGTCCAAATAAAATTTCATATATACCACCAATGATTAAACAAGAAAGAAGGACAATAGCTTCATTTAACATAAAGATTTAATTATGTCGTTCGGTTAACATGAATGACTTGTCTGTTAGCAACTTGGCCAGGAGTTGGAACCTGGCCTTCAGCTTACACAAATCTTGTTCCTCAGTTTATCAACTTAAGCAGTAAATCAAATTTTATTTAATTTTAAATTAAAATTATATATATTTTTCAATAAATGTTAAAAGAATCAATCGGAGTTTGAGGACTGGAATTCTACGTGATGGGTGGTGGTTTGGGTGAATGAGCGCCGCGTGGAAGTTGAATTAGGTGGGGGATGAGCTAAGCCGTCGGCTAAGTCTCCGAGTCGTTTCGTGCTCACTCGCCCACCATATATCAATTCAAACATTAATGTAAGGACTCCGATTTTAATTTTGTTGAGACCAATATTTGAGAACGATTGTTAGTACCTTAATTGTAATGGCATCAAATATCTGCTTCCTACGTGCATTAATTATTTAACCTATTCGTTTAGAATTCAATCAAAGTAAAGTAATTAAGCCACTGAAAAATTGGAGTTTACGACCGTTTTAGGGTTATAAAACAGTTGATATACATATATTAATTATAAGTTGGATATATTCTTTATTTACTCTGTAGAAAAAGGATCTAACAACTTGTCAGAAAGAAAAAATCTAACGATGAATGCATGTATTTGGAACATTTTTTTATAATATACCTATTTCATTAGTAAGCGTTTCAATTCAAAAAATTTATTGCGGACGTTTGGTTAATAGGTTTTGTTTGTGTTGAATTAATTAATTAGAGTCAATCTTAAAGTCTTAAAAAGGTCTTTACAGTGATTTGAAACATTATCGGGATTTAAACATTGAAAACTTACGAGATATTATATTAAAAATGGCTTGCGATGGCCCAAATGGAACAAACCTTTTTATATAATAATAGATAGCGAGAAAAGTATATTATCGTGTACATGTTATATAATAATAATATTGCGATAGGTGATTTTTTTTTTATTGTGCCTGAAACGTTTGGTTTGAACTTTTGTCTATCACAAAGTCAAACCAAAAGGGTCCTACGAAATGTCAAAAAATGGTTCATTTTTCAGATTTCCAAGATCATGGTTGTGCATTTTAACATTTTCAAGTTTTCATAACCACGTGGGCTTGTCTAGGGTAGCATTCACCCGCACGACATTTTCACACACACACGGCTCTCCGAGTATCATTAATTATGGTTTGAAGTTTCATGGGTAATTACCATTTGATATTCAAGTTGAATTCAAATAAATCGGAACATCCGAAGCCAGTTGGTTCAAACAAAGATATTAAAGTTTTGTAATAAAAATCGCAAGAAAAAAATTTCAAATAGTATGGGATATATAGAGTGTCCACGGTATGAGATCGAGTATTTTTCAATTTATAAAAAGTTTACTTGGTGATAACTATACAACTAAAATATATAATCGACATATCTCGGCTAATAGGAACAATAATGACATCGCAATAATCTACATTATACTAATTGAACTCTCAGCAATTTAGAAGAATTGAATCCATGATACTGACACGTCAATGATATGATCGAATGTTTATTTCTTCACCAAAACTCAAGTTAAGATAATAATAACTTTGAAACTACATTTTTTAATATTTTAAATTATATGACAATCATCGACATTATTACACCTCATAACATACCATACAGGTGCTGTAAGATCGAGAGTGAAATGTTCGGCCGAAAGGTGAAATGAAAATAATCCACACTTTCAGTGGGATGCCTATCAGTGGATAGTCCCGAGCCAAATCGCATGTGATCAACTTGGTTTTTTTAAACATTAATCAATTGTGCGTGATCACATCTACCATCTATTATCCTACGTCAAATTAAAACATAAGTAAATGAAAATAAATTCATACTTGTACACATACCCACCGCAAATTTTGTCAAAGTCATAGCCACCGAAAACCAAAGACCAAAATTTGGTGAAAATTATTAATTATCAATTAAATGCAAATTTTGTCCGTTTTATCTTAACCTTATCTTCCGCATACGTAATTGTCCCCTATCCCCCGGTACTTAAGATATAAGCATCCTGGGTCTGGGGAGGAATTTGTCGTCAAATCCAAGAGTTTCGTTTAAACTTGAAATTTGGTTGTTAAATAAGTTATTACCAACAGGAACATGATTATTTTTTTTTTGTATATTATAAAAAACAAAGAAATCCTATCATTACGCTGGTCGGCAGAATATCATGAGTACAAATGTTGCGTGACCGCTGCCCGTTCACATCTTATCTTATCACCAAAAAAACATTAAATAATTTGACTTTACTTAATTTTACTTAATTTAATGCTCATTTATGGCTTGTAAAATCAGTGTATATATTTTCGGGAAACTGCCGATTGACCAGATTCGCATGTTTGGATGCGCTGGGCATTTGTCCATACGTTGGGTTGCGAAATAGTTAATAAGTAATTAAATGGATCAATAAACTCTAGCGTCTAGACACGCCAGCTTATACAAATTAATTATCTAAGATTTTGAGATAAACCAATTTCAAATCTGATTTATAATATTGGTCCTTTAGTATCACTTACAAGAGAGCAATGAATTTCAATTATATATGTATAGTCAATCCTAATGCCCCTAATTTTGGTATGGTCGTCCCGAGCCCTCACAAATATATTATTACCCGAACCCCATCAACAAAGCAACTCGGGAAACCCTAATTGAGCAGCTCGACCACCCATATCTTGTCAGTTCAGTAGTCTTAACTGAGCATTTTAGCAATCCTAACTGGTCATCTCAACCAACCCTAACTGAGCAGTTCGGCAGCACTAGCTGAACAGGTCGACCAGCCTAACGATCATCTTGACAGCCCTACCTGATCAGTTCGCAGTCCTAGTTGGACAGCTCGACCAACCCTAATTGGCTTGCACCGTCCCAGTTCGAGGTCCATCTATTTCAGAAATGGTAAACGCAAAAGTAACAGACTAATCCCGTGAATATCGATAGGGGCAAAAATCACGTAGGTAACAAACCAATTTCATAATAACCTACCATAACCGACCATTCTATTCTCCAATAAACCAAGATATGCCTCACAATTTTATAAATTCACATTGTGCACTTAGCACTATTTAACTGTATTATTGCATGTCTCTGCTTGGGTCAAGATATGAATTAAGCATTGAAGGGTCATGCCGAAAATACATCCTTATATTCTTATAAATTTTTAATGAATTTTCAAATATATTCTTATAAATTTTCTTAAATCCCTCCACCTCATTTCAAGCTAATTCTACATGTTACAATGGATAATAAATTGATAATAATATGGATGTAGCTTAATACATATATTGCATTTTCATATTTAGATTACATGAATGTAATATATTCTATAACTTATATTACATACGCGATGTGTGTGCCCAAACGACTAGTTGCGATTAATAAAGAAGGCAATATAATCAGTGAAGAGCTAAATTTTAGGACCATATGCATATACGTGTGTGTACACTGTACATATATATAATTTTTCTTTTAAAGAAGTTATCCTAGTTTTTTAAAAATATTATAATTTCCCCTATCGTATTGTACACACAGCGTCCGGATCTATGAATGCAAATTCTTATGATCCAATTAGGTCTATTTTTGTATATCGGTAACAATACCCATTGATGTAGCCTAATTATCTCAGCCGAGAGCTACCACCACGTCGGGAGGACGAGCTCGGTTCGTCAGGTACCACGTCGTGCGTCGGGGTGCTGGAAGGTGGAAAGCGCTTCTCCTTGCTTGATATCTGCAACCACAAGTCACTGGTTAGAGGGCGCCAGAAGTGTGTCCGGCGAAATCCCTCCGATGCTTAAGTTCAGGCAGTGCTCTAGAGAGAAAATATGTGCTGGGAGCAAGTGAATGCGAGAATGAATGTGTCCGTTGAATGAGACGAATCTGGTATTTATAGAGGGGCTAAGTCGGTGGAGAGGAGCATATCTCGGGTGGGCGAGATCCTCCCCGTGATTTTCAGGGATCTTGTTACACAAACGAGGAAAGTCGTATCGCCCCCAGATTCTTTGAATAAGGAAAGACGTATCTGGCTGAGATTGTTTAGCACGTCGGGTCGGAGTCCTCGGGAGATATCCCCGAGCTGAGCATGGATCCTCGGGGTGGTTCTCGTTCTCTTCTTGCATAATCCCCGGGCAATATCCCGAGCTTGGTGGCGAAGGTCCTCTGGCAGTTCTCGATCTCAGTGGCGTGGATCGGGTTCGTAGCGCACTGCTCAGTACTCGGGTCCCGAGGTGATTGTGAGGGCATCACCCGTGTATAAGGTTAAAATGAACATTAATTTTCCCCCTTAAAAATTAGCCTCATGCATTAGAGGATTCGGTTAAAGTTACCACCAGTTTCACTAAGATCATATTATTATAATTAGTTCTGAGCATGTCACTACATAGTCCTTCGCCATTGAGCAATTAATAATGGTCGATTCATCCAATGTGATTTGGAAAAAAGATTAAGGCTTCGTTTGGACAAATTTTTTAAAGTTTTTTTAGTATTTTTAGAGTTAAAATTACTTAAAATATGTATTTTGATAAGATTTTTATAAAATATTTTTGAAAAATATTTTTAAAACTAATTTTGAAGTATACTATGAAAGATGTTTTATATATGTTTAGAATACAAAATATAGGTAAACATTATGCGAATCAATTAAATTATTCTTATATGATTAATTATTTGAATGCTATTTTTAATACTAATTCTTAATTATAAATTATTTTTTAAAATAATACACATTTTTTAATTTAAAAATATTTTTAATTTAAAAATATTTTTTAAATAGTTGCCCGAACACATATTACCTTTAAAAAAACTTTCAAAACATTTTACAAGATTCTTTAAAAAAACACTTTATACAAATAGTGTTGGAGTGCAATAATTGCCCCTGCTAGGTAGAGCGATCGAATCGTGACGCTTGAGTTACTATACGGTTTAAAAGATTGGAGTTTTACCGTTACCACCAGTTATAGCTTTTGGTAAAACGGCAAGTGCTCGGTCCTACAATTACTATCAGAGCCAAGATCACGGGTTCGATTCTCATAGATTGCAAGTAGTGTAATTATTGGGAGGAAGATTGTTGGAGTGCAATAATTGTTCCTGCTAGGTAGAGCGGATCGTGGCGCTTGAACCAGCTATAACTTTTGGTAAAACGACAAGCGCTCGATCCTACAAATAGTTTTAAAAAATTTTTCCAAACCAAGCCTAAGATATTTTGAACGTAGTTGCTAATTAGCTAGGGATTTGTTTGATTTATAATATAATACATATAATGAAATCCATTAGGGTCAGTTTGGATCTAACGATATAAATTTGAGTGAGTAATTGATTGAAGAATTTGAAAATCTACTGTAATGACTCAAAAGATAGCAAGTTGGTATCTCAATCTATTGCCAAGTGGATTTATTAAAGCAAATCAGTTGATTTATTACCATGGATTCGAAACATATAGTTTCAAAACTCATGTGTCTAGCTATACATTATCTTAGCTACATTATTTTCCTTATTATTCAAATCCATGCGCGGCCTTATTTTTCTACTAGAAGATAAAGATATAATTGAGTTTATAATTGGCTCGAAACCATTACAAAAAAATTTTCTAGCCTCCTATTAATTATTTTTTTTTAATAGCGATAGATTGCCATCTCAAAGCTTCATAAGTAACGACAATTAGGCATTGTTCCTATCAAGATCATTGTGCCCTTAGAATTCATGAATGCTAACAATTTAGTCGTGGTCCACAGGCATTAATTGCCCATTATGCATGGCCAACCGGATAGATAGATAAACACTGTATTCTTTTCCATCGGTGTGTTAAAAGCTAACCCAGGAGTAATACCATAACCTTAAATTTAACTACAAATGTTTTGTTCTTTCAACACTATCAACATTAATATTACCTACATGTCGAGATATTGACTCTTGAATGCATTATACTTAGTACAACGTTTTCTTGGAAATAAAAGCATATATTCAAACACTCACCGTAATTCCCTTGGATTTATGGTTCATATTACACAAAAATCTGCATTCACCACCACTTTCAAAGGATTGTAGGGTCCTAATATAAAATTGTAGAGGGCCACTCAATAGATGGAGCAGCACAATCAACGCCTGAATTAAGTAGTGGTGTACGCGAATTGTTGGCTAGAAAGGGTGTGAGAGAGGTGATGGTGCCGGGGACATCGACAACAGCTTGGCCCATCGACTGCTTATTTTGTTCGCAGAATAGGTGTCTGCCGAGAGACAAAATGTCCTTTCCGGACGTGCCGAAAGTGTTTCGTGTTCTAAATCATGATATTTAATTACATGTTAACCACATGTCTTGTGTACGTGTGTGTGGGAACGATTAAGATGGGTTGATAGAGTTAACTAAAAGCCATGTTATTGGGTATAGGAGGATATGGTTTGTATACCGGTGAGTATTTTTCTTAGACAATGTTATCTATCACCTTTTGATTTTATATGGGTGTAGACTTATAAAATAAGTCTGAAGTCTATTTGTCACTGTACCAACCTGATATTCTGTACGATTAATTTCTCCACATTATATCTGACAGCCACGTGACACCATGTGATTGGTTCGAATTTCAACATTTGTATTTTTAAATTCGGATCAATCACGTGATACCACGTGGTTGTCGGGATAAGAGGCGAGTAAATTGGTCATGCAGGATATTAGGTTTGTGTCACAATATTTACCATAATAAAATGCTTTGTTTTGAGTAAGTTGTTGAATTAACGATCTAACGACAAATATATTCAAAATACGAATACAATCCTTAACTCATTCTCAGATGTATATAGGTTCGAAAAAAAATCATGGACATAAGATTTAAAAATAAATGTGGATTACTAGAGTAATAAAGTTTGTCCCAATGAGTTGTATATCTAATTAGTAAGATGTCTAGTCTCAAGTAGTTTGTAAAATCCATGGTAACTTGTTGATCCACATCTAAACCAATTTGAGATTTGGGCTTCGACCTATTTGGGCTAAGTTTTTCTATAAACATGTCAGAGTCACGAATGGGCCGACACGTGGTATTGCCAGTCCAAAGATTTCATAACTTTCCTTATTGCATATTATCTTACAGTAGACAAATCCTCAAGATTTTATGTCCTGACTCCAACGTCCTTATTTTTCTAGGAGCGTGTATAGTTTCTTTTGAAAGAATATGTGGTGCACAAATACTCCACCTAGTCAGACATTGATCTAGTTCCTTCTTCCCTCTGTTAATTGTTTCATTCGTGTGGTTGTTGTTACGAAAAGTATGGAGTGTAAATGTTCTTTCTCTTGCGCAAGAAATTTGAACCACCAGGTACGCAAGTTTCTTACGCGCCTTCAAAATCTTGATCTTTTTGCTGCTGCTGTTGTTGTTGTTTAGTCTTCGTTTTTAAATGCTGATCGTGGGTTCCTTTCCTTTCTTCGGCACGCCATACATTTTGAGATTATTGAGGTGTATGGATTTATTGATCATCGAATTATCATTGTTATCAAGCAAGAAGTATGGCTGGTGATATTCGGATTTAGTAATAATCTGATGTGGTGGTACTCTGCTTAAATTTTCTTGCCTTTTGCATACTTGAAGACTTAACGATATATGACCGATCATACCACTGCTTCTTGAAGAAATGTAGGCAATACAAATTAGTGGAATTGCATTGTACTAGTTTATCTTCTTGTGTTGATTTCGATACCAAAAAGTGAGGCATGTGCATTTGTATTTCATATCTGGAATGCCCGGTTATTTACTACTGCAGGGTGTTTCATTTGTTGGAATAAGGTTACCTGGGACACCTCAATTTCCGTTGGGCTTGCCTTCTCCACTTCCAAATTCCTTTTTTCAACGTAGATTTCAATCCTTTGTTTACCAACATAAAGCACCGTTACATTCCTCGAGAAGCTGCAGTGGCTTCATTCGCGCCGAAGCTGGAAAGCAAGGTTGGGATGTGGGCAGATTTTTGAAAACACTTTATTTCTTTAATGGACCTCCCTCTCCTGCAAAGGTTCATCTTACTAAACCCTTTTTCGGTTGCCTGATCTGACGTTAAATATTTAGAAGTCTGACATGATTCGTTTATGATTGAAGTTCTTCGAATTTCTGATTGGGAAACTCTCTGGTCCTTCACCTAGAGAAGAAACAAAGCCGATGAACACTTCTGGAATCATACTAGTGACTGGAGCTACTGGTGGTGTTGGTAGAAGGGTGGTAAATCTCTTGCAGAGAAAAGGGTTACAAGTTCGAGCGTTGGTAATTTCTCTACTTACTTTCTGCTGTTATTAAATTTTTTTTTAACGATTGTCTAGCACTTTGATGCATGAAGAAATCTAAATTTTTGGATTGATATTTCATTACAATCTCATCAACAAGGTTTCAGGTCAGGAACGAAGAGAAAGCTAGACGACTGCTGGGTCCAGATGTTGAATTGGTGAGTTTGTTGCCTTTCTATCAAGTCCGAGGAAGAGAATAGATCCAACTATAATTTTAGTTTTGAATACTTGTTTCTTGATGGATATATCCATGCCATGGTTTTCGTAAGACATTCATGTTATTTTTTTTTAATTGAAATTTCAGATTTTTAAATTCTAATTTTGCTTGTTTGGGACATTTATCAATATTATGTTATTCAGATCATTGGAGATGTTACAAAGGCAAGCAGTTTGATACCAGAGCACTTTAAAGGAGTGAGAGCAGTTATCAACACCATTTCAGTCATTGTTGGCCCAAAGGAAGGTGATACTCCAGATAGGGCCAAATATAGTCAGGTATCAAATGATCTCGTAATAGATGATCTTTCATACTCTTCCGAGTTTTATGCTGGTTGACTAAGCAGTAGATAAAGTTTTGCATTGAGAAATATTGTCTATAAAACAGTTTTGGGTTTCATGTATTGTGAGCATACTAGTCTCTGACAATATGGTCATGTGCTTCCACAGGGAATCAAGTTCTTTGAGCCAGAGGTCAGTAGTACTTTACCTTCCTAAGCATCTCTGTTGTCATTTGTCAAGTTGCTTAAACTTCATTCTCTGCTGTTCCCAGTTTCTCCAGCTGAGGAAATAGGTCATTATAATTTATTATGGGTGTTTGTTTGACTGGTGAAAGCAGATTAAAGGTGATTCCCCAGAAATGGTGGAGTTCATTGGGATGAAAAATCTGATTAATGTTCTCAAGGGAACTGTTGGACTTTGTCAGGGAAAACTGGTATTCGGATTTGAAGGTGTGATTTTTTTTTAAACTGTTAATCACGATATTTATTCCATTTTACCAGAGATTACCATCATCCTGTGTTGACAATATTTTGTGCTTCATATATCTCCGTTCTGTTTTTCTTCTTTCTAATCACGACCTTCTTGCAACCTACATTTCCTGCACAGATAACAGTTCATCCAGAGATGTTACTTGGGGGGCATTGGATGATGTTGTCATGGGAGGAGTGAGTGAAAGTTCATTTCTCATCGATCCAAGCGGCAGTGAAAGTGGTGGTCCAACAGGAATTTTCAGAGGTTTGTGCTCCATGTTTCGATATATCTACTTGTACTATTTCTTTATTTTTATGAAAGATTAACTCGTTTTCTTTAGGAGTTGTCTCCACTGCAAACAATGGTGGTTTTACCAGTATCAGGACGAGAGTAAGTGCTGGTTTGATCTGTTAAATGCTCAGTAAACCATTTAGTGTATTCCTCTTTAAATGTTGTGTAAGCATTTCACTGTTGCTCATTTTTTATTTGCTAATAGACATCCTGATAATAGGTTTACGGTAACCATAGTTTTCTTTGTTTCTTTTGTTATCTTGCGACATTGGACCTTCCCATTTCCGACTTTTTGCTCTGAAATCATAAGAACAATTAATTTCGAGATAGATTTCATACTTGTGAATATTCAAGAACGTTATTTCATCCTCTTCACCAGACTTTATGCACATGTCGTGAACTATGGAATGGAATAAGATGCCAAATTTAAAATTGAAGAAACTAAAGCTGCAATTCCTTTTATCTTAGTTATATCTAGCCATGATAACTATTATAGAGCTGAAGCCTTTCATGGTTCGACTTTATTGAAGGTCTTAGTCAAGAGTAAGATGAAGATGATCCACGTTGGCAACCCTAAATTAGCATGAGACCTGGCTTCTTTAAGTTTATTAACATGCAAAGTCCAGGTTTTGGTCTCGATTTCAGATATAAGATTTTCTTTTTTTGCCTCAGAATTTCTCTGTTCCGGAAGATCTTTCTGCGTATGATGGTCTTGAATTACGTATCAAAGGCGATGGTCGTAGATACAAACTCATAGTCCGAACTAGCCGTGACTGGGATACCATCGGTTATACAGCTGGCTTCGACACTGTGAATGAGCAATGGCAGTCGGTTAGTAGATGTAATTTTCTCGTGCCCCAGATTTAAGGATCAATAACAATTTCCTCCTTTTGTAATTACATCTAGGTGAGACTGCCTTTTTCTTCTTTGAGGCCTATATTTAGAGCACGAACTGTGCCTGATGCACCACCATTTGATCCCAGGGAAATTATATCATTGCAGGCATGCTTCAACAATTTGCTTTGCTTACCTTTTTCAGTTTTCAGTTGAAGTTTTCAATATTCGTCTGTGAAATATTTTATACAGCTCATGTTCAGTAAGTTCGAGTCTGATGGTAAATTGAATCCAACTTTCAAAGAAGGTCCGTTTCAGCTTCCAGTAGCAGCCATACGGGCATACCTAAAAGAGCCAATAACATCCAGGTTCACTACATTATGTTTTGTTGTACTATTTACTCATAGAAAGGTTGATCTATCCTTTTTTTTTAAATTCTCTGCCTTGTCACCTTCATGATTACATAGGTTCATACATGTAAGTTCAGCTGGAGTCACTAGGCCTGATAGACCAGGACTTGATTTAAGCAAGCAGCCTCCGGCAGTCCGCCTGAACAAGGAATTGGATTTCATTCTCACGTACAAATTGAAGGTTCCGCATTTTACCTTTCGTCATAATGATCTTCAATGTATATACACATCTATAAGTACATAAGGTCAATTCAAGCTAAATCATAATGAACTATGTCTTTTATTGTTTACTGACTTTCCAATTATCATAGGCTATAGACTTACAGGTGTATATATACATTCGAACACTGTGATTTGCTTTATACAGACTTATCACATTCTATCATTAATAATTGCAGGGAGAGGATTTGATCAGGGAAAGTGGGATTCCATATACAATTGTCAGGCCCTGTGCATTAACCGAGGAACCTGCTGGAGCCGATCTCATCTTTGATCAGGGAGACAATATAACGGTAAATGGATGTGAAATGAAGTTTACGAAAGTTCACTATGACCTTGGATATTCGTGGCTTCACTTCGCCAAATGTGATGTTTCATATCTTTGCATGGGCAGGGTAAAGTTTCAAGGGAAGAGATTGCACGAATATGTATTGCTTCTCTAGAAAGCCCATATGCACGTGACAAGACTTTTGAGGTTATAGTTGAATTTGCTTACAGGACTTGTTTATATCCAGCTCTTTTTCTGTTTCTAAAATTTTGACGATTTAGTTTTTATGTGAAAAATGGAATTATATCTCTCCATGAAGTATTAACTGAACTGTCTAGACTTCATGATGGGTACTCAAAACTTTTGTAACAAGTTTTAGGATGTCTATTTTACGCCTGTTCTTTCCCCGTTCGACAGAGTAAAAAGGCAGTTTCTCTATTCCCTTCTCTTTCTTTTACAGGTTAAGAGTGTCGTTCCATTCAGTGAACCATATACCGTGGATCCTGAAAATCCTCCAGCAGAAAAGGACTACAATGTGTACTTCCAGAATCTGAAAGATGGTATTACGGGAAAAGAAAGCTTAGAACAAACGCCTGTTCCTGTCTAAGACCATGCACGGTGGGTTGATCTAAGCTAGTTTATATCATTGTATTTGTTCTGTCATGACTGGCGTTCAGTGTCGATCTTAGGTTGTCAATATGAAAATATTGATTCGTGATATTAAAACCTATGGAGCTATTGATTACCGTGCATGTTCTTTTATCATAAACTATTTTAACATGAGCAGTTTATCAGTGTTTTCTGTGGCAGCAGCTTAAATTTATTAAGTATTCGGGAGAACGTGTGAAAAATATGAATTAGAAAGGTCTTATGTCAGCAAAGCTGATTGAGGGTTAAAATAATGTGCTGAAAATTGGTAAATTTTCAGTTTTCCATCCCACTTGTCTAGAGTTTTTGCCTGCTGGGGCGGCCTTGAATTTTTCTAACTATCAATCTAATTCTTCAATTAGCTGCCATGGGGTTAATTATTTAAGATTCTTTTTTCTTTTTCCATTTTCTTCTACTCATTGAGTCAATGTAGTTATTTGCTATTTCCAGGATTGGGACAAACTTTTAACTACAGTGACGAAACTATCATCAGGAGGCTGACTAGCTGTCTAGTTTTGTCTTGGGGAAGACTCTTCTCCGTTATATGTTTCTTTAGTTGACGTAAATATCGGACATGGAACGGAGGAGCAAGACAGTTTTATATCATGCTCTGCCTGTCTTCCTCGGAAAACTCGAATGTATTACCGTAGTTTGGTTTGATCATACAATCAGCATTAGTTTGAGTTTTGAATCCAATATAAGATGTTTCACCATATGTTGTTTTGGTTGTTTTGGGATTCCAAATCCCTACAAATTTATTTGAAATTTGGCAAATAATAATAGTGCAGCTCTATTGGAAGCTTACGTAACACACTGTCAACATTCTTGTAAATATGTGCCTTGAGAAACTTACATGGGTCAATCGTCCCAAATTTGCCCCAAGTTAAGGGCGTAAACAACTTCAAAGTTTTGAGGCGATATGAATCCGAAATAAGATACATTTTGTTGATACGAGTAGTATCGATTAATCTAATAGTCCTCAACTACGTCGTATTATAACACTCCAGCCTCATAATCTCTTTCATTTCGGCGTGGGATCAGTTATTTTATATTTTCCTTTGTCTAGATGCCAGCCAAGAGGTGTTTATTAGCCATGCAACCTCTTTATACCAGCGACTGCTCTCCACATATTATTAATCCTAGCGTCACAACTTTATGTATCCGATGTTTCTGTATGAAAAATGTAAACCTAAAGTAGGACATTGTGCTGGCTCATTAAGCCGTAAATGTTGGATCCACTGGCCAGAGCTGATCAGTCAGGTTCTAGTCTTCCTTTTATTTTTCTCTAAATGCCGCTAATTATTCTATGTAAAGTTATTAGAAGCATTTTGGATGCATGATTAGAACATTAACAAGGTAGGGAATAATCCTAACTTAAATTGGACCACTGTATTCCTAGTACGTTACCATTTAAGAACAGCATCGGTTGCTGGGTCCTGAAGCTAACTTAATGTCGGAGTAGGCATCAACTTCTTTGGTAAAATTTAATGATTAATCTCTGCTATTTACTCTATGATTATGCTGACGTAAAGAGATTCGTGTGGATGGAATCGATTTGAGAAATGATTTGAATCAATGATTTCAAACTGATACTAATATCTATTGTCTTTATAACCTTTTGATGAATGTGAATATACTATAGGTGAATTCCATTCCTATTAAGTACGTTCATGTTTCGAAATCTAATATATTAGTTTTGAAACCTTTTGATAAATTTCATGTAATACCAAATTCTCCCAGATTCGAGAAACTGAAAGCCAAATCAAATCATCTCCACATACATGTCATCCGACCCAAACACACACCTAGATTTTTAATAAAAGAAAAGAAAAAAAAAACTGGGCAGAGTAATAAATTAATCTATATGGTATTGATAATTAGTGCAATAATGCAAAATCACATGGCATATTGAAGAAATGGGTTGGAAATTTAGGATATCCTTAAATTTATCATCCCATGTGTTTGTTCTTGCATCGCACTGAACCTGGCTCCACATGAAAAACGTATAAACAAATCAGAAGTCTTGAAATGCCTGGAGAAAGTAGCTGTCTGAGCATAATGGCTCTCTTTGTTTTTGCCATTTTTATTATCTCAGATGGCATGATTTATAAAATTTAATTTGCAGGGTCGGGGACCATCTATTTGGGCTCACGGATGACTTGTTTTCTTTCATGCAACTTTTCTCGGTCAACATGATCCTGAGCATGAAAAACTATTTTCTATTTTTAGTACCATTTGGACCAGGTTTATGCCAAACCAGCTCGTTAGCTGTTGGCGAGTACGAAGAAACAATTTTCGCTGAAGCACTTGGCATTAAATCAACAACACATGAACTTGAGTACAGTAAGATATGAAACCTAAGGCAACTTACAAAATTGCAACTTCTGTACAAGGAAGTGTGAGAGTACCAACTGTATCTCCTCCATTTCTTCTAGCTAGTTTCTTTTTGGGGAGCACAAGCATGCCTGCAAGAACAAGTGTTTAGCATTGAAAACAATAGCTGCATGGTATGAACTTCTTCGACTTCTCTGTTGTAAATAAAATCATGAGACCAAGAGAAGAGTTCAAACATTAATGCTGTCGCATTCTTGAAATCTATGCGTTTGCTCGTATATGGTTATTAGTTAATCAATTCATCTTACGTTGAAAGAAAACCTGCGTCTTCTTCTGCTATGTCTTTCGAGAGCGCTTCTGAGCTGCTTAGCCATGTCACGTTCGGTGAGAATACGCCCCGGCGAACTCAAGAACACGCCTCTCGGTATCGGAGGAGACCACAGCCCACTCTGCGAGTAGTCGAAGTCGAGTTCCGAGACATCGCAGAACTTGTTGAGTAATCTCTCAGACACAGATTTGGAAACTACTTGAATTCTTAGTGAAGAAGTGAGAAGGACAGCCAGTTGAGGTGAGGATGAGGTCTCTGAGATAGACATATGGTTCTTTGAAGTGATTATATTGAACCTCAGATTATAAAAATGGATGATGTGGTGTGAATACTAATAAAGGTTTGAACTTCTTGGCTCGATGTGGGTCTACTTAGAGGGGGAGAGTAGACAACGAATAATATTAATCGGGTTTTTTGAAAAAAATAATGATGGCATGTAAAAAGAGAGAGGCATGAAAATGACTGGTATGGATGTATGCAATCATTGAGTGGACGTCGGAAGCATCATTAAAACCCCACATTAGTTGATATTAAATTTGTTTGCATGCCATATTTTCGGCTAAAATTCCAAGATTCATTAACCCACAGTTGTGTGTGATGGAAAGCAGAAACGTCGAAGAATCTTGACGTAGAATAAGGTATAAGATTGGACTTGGTCATGAATGAACCCAATGTATGTCCACTGGTGGAAGTGGGTTGGGCCGTAATGACCCAACCTAGACACCAGTGTGGCCCAATTGACTTCTTTGGCGAAGCAAATTCTTTTTTGTTTGATAAGGTTTCTTGATTTCCCATATACAAAACAAAGGGATCCCACAAGCAATGCCATGTTTCTATTCAGGTAGCGACGGAGCACAAACATGGTTGTTTTGTTTTTTTGCCATTTTTTTTAAAAAAAAGAAATTTGTAACATCTTTTTACTGTATCTCAAATACATAATATGTATGTAAATTTTTGGGGAAAAACCCGATTTCGTCCCCCTAGTTTGGGTTTGTTCCCAATTTGGTCCCTCTTCTTTCCCATGAGCCAAATTCGTCCCTCAACTTTTAACACATGTCTCATTTTAGTCCTTGTCGTTTGTTGAACAGTTATCATTAACGAAAATTTGTGGGAAAAACCCCGATTTCGTCCCCTATTCGTCCCTCAACTTTTAAAACATGTTTCATTTTAGTTCTTGTCGTCTGTTGAGTTGTTATCATTAACGAAATTTGTCAAGTGGGTTGCACACATCATTTCTTCCCCTTTCTTTTCCAATTTTTAGGATTTAGTTATTTTTTCATGTTTATTTTTCGAGTCAACTTCTGATTTCCCTATTTTCAAAATATTTTGTGAATATTAAGTAAAAAATAAATTAGGGAGTATATAATTTGATTAGAAAATGATAAGCTTAATTGGATCCAATATTCCATCACCACATGTATATGAAATTATCGAATGACAATATTCATAATATAATATAATGTCCACCAACAAAAAAACTTATAAAAAAAACTATTTGTTCCACCTAAAATCATCAAAATGACAATGATAAACAAATCAACATCTAATATTCACTGATAAAAAGTTGTCCAAAATTACCCAAATAATCCAACATCATCACAATTCATAAAGTACAAAAATGACAATAATAAATCCGACGTATCCATGTCAAATCATTATCACAACTATATTATAACATCTTGTTAGTGGATCGTTTTGTTGACGAAAAGACACTCTTTTCCTTTAAACATTTTCCATGATTGAGGTCTTGATAAATTTCCTTGCGCTTTTTTTCATTGGTCGGTTAATGAAGCTCGTAGGTTAGATACCGTCACAAAGTTCTCCTGGCATTTGACAAAAAATAAAATAAAATTAATCCAATGACAAAAAAAAATTTACAGCAATTTTATTTCACTTACATGGATCGACGATATTGTGTTAGAGTTTTCTATAATTTCAGCCCAACTATACTTTTTCTTCTAACCTGTAAACAATCATGAAAAATAAAAAATGCATTATTATGGCATAAAGTCATACAATTGTATTATTATCTAATATGTATAAAATTTGATGACCTGTAGCTTTTCTCTGTTTGTTGATACCAATTCATTACGTGCTACCTTCTTAATGGAAACAATTCTTTCATCTGCTACTTGAGTGTTGATCCATGTTGTATCCCTTCATTTTGGTGTCCAGTTGCATCTATATTACTAGATTTTGGTCTCTTGCAACTTATCTGGTTATGACCAATGTCACCACGGGTCTTACATTTGTTGTTTCATTTTGAACCTCTGAGTTTTGTTTGATTTGACGCTGGTAATTCATCTGGATCACGCCTTCTCAACTTTGCTGGTCTGCCCATTTTTTCTTTAAACAATTGTGGCAACGGAGGGGCTAAAGAACATTCAGGCCACAAATCTGGTCCAGCTGTGGACATGATTGATCTTGAGTAACATCGTTTGTACGCCTCAACACTATAACAATGATGCACATAAGCTTCTGGATCTTCTCTCTTGCACCAAATAGCACAGATATCATGCGAGCAAGGGATTCCTGTCAAATCCCATTTGCCGCAGCTGCAAGTCATCCTAGATAGATCCACATAGTACTGCTCGTTTGGCCCCCGAGATCTAATAATGTGTCTCATCAGACATCATTGGACTGTATCCAGATGCTTGCAAATAATTTTTTGACAATATCGCCTTAATTTGAGGACATATTACACCATTCCATTCTCTGTCTTTTCCCTATTCATTTGAAATCTAAGCATCAACAAATTTTTGTTACTTCAAACATTGGAACTACCCGTTGCACGGGGTACCAGATCGCAAAAGTGATCTGATACCAATTGATAGGCACGTTTTCATTATGGAGAACGACAATTACTTAAATACATTCGTATCGCCGAAAAAGCCAAGGAGATGCATTTCCTATAGCTCCCGAAAAAGACATTATGTGGACTGGATTAAAGGGGTTAGTCATCCTAAAGTTAGGACAGTTAGTTCCCCCTAGCTTTCAAGTCAAGGTCCACAACTGACAGCTTTCGTTGGCCTGCAGATTTTGCATCGATTTATCCCATTTTTGGGGTTGACCAAAGAGGTTCATTACATGAGTTTTAAACGACTCTCATTTTCAGGAGGTGTCCGTGAGCTCTCACACAACTCACGTAGGCTCTCACATAGCCTAAGATACCGAACCCTCAAGTTACGTGCATTTGAAAAATGGTTTGAAAGTCAGCACGCAACCAACAGCCATATCGTACCTAAGCTGGTACCAGCTCAGGGCAGAGAGGTCGCGCGATCTGTTCTGTTAAATCGAGCTGCAATAGCTCATGTTCTTGAAAGATTTTGAGCACCGAGAAGTAGATCAGGTATGATAAAATTCATGCGGAAATAAACCTGAACTACCCTCTGTAAATTGAAAGCTAAATAAACAGGTTTTAAACAAATGTATGCAGATGTATGCGTGAATGTGTAAAGCTATAAATGACACAAACATATTTGTTTATGGAAGTTCGGAGCTGAATCTCCCACGTCTCCCATTCTTCCGCAATGGGGAAGGATCACTAGAAGGCTTAGCTCATTTCTCAAAACTGTGAGTAAATCGTGTGAGAAATTACAGTGTAAGCTCTCTCTCAAATGTATTCTCACACATCGGGAAGTGCTTCTTCAAAGCTGATAACTCATTTTTTTTCCATTTCTTTTATTTCTGTTTTTCTCTGTCGTTGTATGTGTGTTCTCTCTTTTTCCAGATTGCTGTCTTCTGATATATATAACGTCTTATGCAAATTATATCCGTTGGATACAAGTTCCTAGCCGTTGAAAATGCTTTTGAAAAGTTCTGACAATGTTTTACCTTGTGTCATTTGTCATTCAATGCGTTTGCAGGCTTTATAGACTTTGAGCTCTCTTCATTAACTGTGTCGTAGCCTTTTTTGAATTTTATCTCTATGAATCTGTACCTAATTTGAACAGGATGAAGCAAATCAGTTCGAACAACGTTAATTCAATCTTCACAAATATTTGTGTTCAAACTGCTTTGCTCTGAGTTGTTCTCTGTTCTCTGAGCTGGTTGCTGAACTCTGGGATGGTCACTCAACTGATCTCACCTAGCTAGTCTCTGAGCTGGTCTCTACCAGCTTGTTGCTGAGCTGGTTTTCCCCAGCTGGTTGCTCAGCTTATCCTGATTAATACTGCGCTTCTAATCTGTCTGAGCTGATTCTAATATGTTCTGTTCTGAGCGTTGTACATCTTTTTCTCCATTGAACTGCTCTACGCTGCACTTGCTCTGTGCTTGGATGTCTACTGCTAGATTAATTCCGGCGTCCCCTTACTTTTTTAGCTTAGACATTTCCTCTACTGTATCAGCTCGAGCTTCCCCTCACTGTTTCAGCTTGGACATGTGAACGACATCAGCGTACTGTTCCAGCTCAACGTTGCGCACTTAAGTTAAATCGTTAGTAAAATAGCAGAAGATTTTGTGTTAATCAAAATTAAGATTCTGATATGTAAAAACGGATCCAACAATCTCCCCATTTTTTGATTTACACAAAATCTGAATAAACATATGCACGAAATAATGATTTTGAAATATTTCTCCCCCTTTTTGTGGGAAACAAAAAGGGTTTCAAAATCTTGTCTCCCCCTTAATATTTAACAAAGCTCTCCCTTACAGCACAGGGATTTTATTTTCAGAAAGAAAACAATTGTAGGGAGACAGTTTGCAGAAATCGATGCATGATATGATATGAGGTTTCAAAACAGATTCTGTGCTGCTGAAAAGCAATCTCATACAGATCAGAAGACTAATAGAAGATTCAATTTCCAGAACTCTTCCATTTTTCCCTAAGTTTTAGCCTCACCAAACCTAGAGATCTTGGCGTCCACACAGATCTCGCGCAATCTGTGTCAGCTCGTCAGAACAGATATTGCTGCACTTTCCTTTCGAGAAAGTGCTCTGTAATTTAATTAACATTACTCCCCCTATCTTTATAAACCGAGTTTTAAAAACTTTAAAATGATTTTGTAGCACAGAGAGATTATCAGAGCTGAAAAATGCTTTTAAAACCTTTAAAAAAATTTCAATTTAAAATGCTCTTTCCAAAACAATCAGCTCTGATACCAATTGATAGTCCCGTTGTACGGGGTACCAGATCGCAAAAGAGCTCTGATACCAATTGATAGGATCGTTTTAGGGGGGTGTCCGTGAGCTCTCACACAACTCACGTAGGCTCTCACATAGCGTAAGACACCGAATCCTCAAGTTGCGTGCATTTAAAAAATGGTTTGAAAGTCAGCACACAACCAACATCCATATCGTACCGAAGCTGGTACCAGCTCGGCGCAGTGCTGCGAGCTGGTCGCACGATCTGTTATGTTAAAATCTCGAGCTGCAATAGCTCATGTTCTTGAAAGGTTTTGAGCACCGAGAAGTAGATCAGGTATGATAAAAATCATGTGGAAATAAACCTGAACTCTTTGTAAATTGAAATCTAAATAAACAGGTTTTAAACAAATGTATGCAGATATATGCGTGAATGTGTAAAGCTGTAAATGAAACAAACTGTTAGGATAAAATGGGACTATCACAAACAGATTTGTTTATGGAAGTTCGGAGCTGAATCTCCTACGTCTTCCATTCTTCAGCAATCGGGAAGGATCCACTAGAAGGCTTTGATTACAGCGACCCTCGCTGCAACCACTCCTACGACCAGCAGCCGTAAGAACTCCTAGCAACCACTGCACACCAGTCCGCAAGCTGCGTATGTCTAACTCACTTCTTTACTGTCTCAGTGAGAAAGGCTACAGACACTTCTTTAACGTCTCAGTGCGAAAGACAACAATGATTGTTTGTGATTGTGATTCACTCACTAATCTATACAACTCATTTCTCAAAATTGTGAGTGAATCGTGTGTGAGAAATTACAGTGTAAGCTCTCTCTCAAACGTATTATCACACACTGAAAAGTGCTTCTTCAAAGCTGATAACTCATTTTCTTCCCATTTCTTTTCTTTCCGTTTTTCTCTGTCGTTATATTTGTGTTCTCTCTTTTTCCAGCTTGCTGTCTTCTGATATATATAGCCTCTTATGCAAATTATATCCGTTGGACACAAGTTCCTAGTCGTTGAAAAGGCTTCTGAATGACAATGTTGTACCTTGTGTCCTTTGTCATTTAATGCGTTTGCAGGTGTTGGTCCTAAAATAGGATCAAATAAACGAAAGCGAGCGCTACGGACAAATTAAAAATTTTTGCGCTGCTATAATGGAGGTGCAATACCTCGGGTTCTTGAATTAAATACAGAGCACCGGAGACAGATCTGGTATGAATTAAAATCATGCGGAAAACACCAGAACTGAATCCTAATATTTTAAAACAACTTTGCGCAAACAGATTTCTGTTAAAACCAGTATGTGAAATCTGTTTGCTATGTGCTAGTGTGATATCTGTTAGGCGTGCTAAATAAATATGCAAGTGCTGAATGAATAACAAAATATAATACTCAATCGATTTGTTTATGGAAGTTCGGACTTCAATGTCCTACGTCTCCCTTTCTTCCACCTCGGAAGGTTCCACTAGAAGATTTGATCTATACATCGTGTACAGACCCGATCCCGCAACCAGCAGCTGCGAGAACTTCTAGACTCTACCAGCCCTCGGCTGTGTCAATCAGAACTTGTTTAACATCTCTGTTCAAAGACTACATACACAGAGTTTAACGTCTTCGTGCTTGGACGGGAACTGATTGGTATTGGGTTTTGAGATTCATTCACTATACAATAAATGTGAATGAATCTCTGTGTGTGAGATTTTTACAATGAAGCTCTCAACTCTCTGTTTCTTTATTTCTCACACACTAGGGAAGTTGCTTCTACAAAAGCTGATTCTAGCTCAGTTGTCAACTACAATAAGCTCCTCTACGAATGATAGTTGACAGCTTCGCTTCAGGTTCATATTTCCTTTGATTGTTGTCTCCTTTTGATTTAATCTTTTCAGTGCGACAACAACTTCAACAGCCCCTTCTTCAATGGCGTTCTCCTCGTATATAAGCCTCTGTTCAAATTCAATCCGTTGGACACAAATTCTTCTCGTTTGAAATATGCTCTGTAAAGTACCGACATGGATTGTCCTTTGTGTCCTTTCTTTTGCAGGCTTTTTGTCGTCTTCAACATTTGAAATAAGCCCAGCACTTGACATACAACTTTAGTGAATCTTCATAATAAAATTCGTCAACTGCTTCGCTACTGGTTGTATCTTCAACTTCTTTGCGACTGAATATTTCCTCTGTTTCTTTGCGTCTGGATTTCCTGTCGACTGGATATGTAAAGCACTGTAGCTCGCGACTGGATACACTTGTAGCTTGCGACTGGTACATCATCTTTCGACTGGATGCATATCAACAGATGGTTCACTGTAGCTCACGTCTGAATGTACTGTTGCCTAGCTACCTGCTGGTTATTACCATCGCAAAGAGCATCTGCTGAATCTTAGCGCGAAGGCAAAACGCTGTCGTATCCATTTATCCAAACGACATCGTTTTGCAATCGCCAACTTCAAGTACCATCGACTGGTTGTACTGTATCTCACTGCTGATTGTGATGACGTTACTGCTGATGTCATCATCGCTGATCCAGCTCTTGCGCTTCTTATCGATTGCTGATTGCTGACGTCATAGTTGCTGATGATAACTTTCTCCAGTAGACATGCTGACGTCATCGTTGCTGATTCTCGATTTCTTCCAATCAGCAATGCTGACGTCATTGTTGCTGCTCATAGCTTCCTCCAGTAGATAAGCTGACGTCATCATTGCTGATTCCAGACTTCTCTTCACATCGACGTCTGGTTTTTGTTCTTCACAACTGGTTCCAGACTTCTACTGTTCATCTTCTTCTTCGAACCTTTCTCCAGCCTTTAGCGAATATCACAGCTGCTGGTCTAAATTGGTCTCCGCCTGATTACGAACAACTGACTCAACTTTGGACGTCTCCATTGCTAATCCAGCTTCCGTCTAAATGATAAGCCAAAACAGCTGTGAACTTTATCTTGTAAACCATCGACTGGACAGATTTTGCTTCATGACATTTTTTTTCGATAGCTAGCATCTGTACACTAAGTAGATTTGTTAGAAACACAATAATAAGTTTTGTGTAATTCAAAATTCAATCTGGATCTGTTGACACAGATCCATCAGCAGGCTTTATAGACTTTGAGCTCTCTTCATTAATTGCGTCGCAGCCTTTGCTGAATTTTAGCTCTGTGAATCTGTACCTAATTTGAACAGGATGAAGCAAATCAGTTTGAACAACGTTAATTCAATCTTCACAAATATTTGTGTTCAAACTGCTTTGCTCTGAGATGGTCTCTGTTCTCTGAGCTGGTTGTTGAACTCTGGGCTGGTCAATCAACTGATCTCATCCAGCTGGTCTCTGAGCTGGTCTCTACCAGCTAGTTGCTGAGCTGGTTTTCCCCAGCTGGTCGCTCAGCTGGTTGCTCAGCTTATCCTGATTAATATTGCGATGAACTTATTCTAATTTGTTCTGTTCTGAGCGGTGTACATCTTCTTCTCCATTGAACAGCTCTACGCTGCACTTGCTCTGTGCTTGGATGTCTACTGCTAGATTAGTTCGACGTCCCCTTACTTTTTCAGCTTAGACATGTCCTATACTGTACCAACTCGGGCGTCCCCTCACTGTTCCAGCTTGGACATGTGAACGACATCAGCATACTATTCCAGCTCAACGGTGCGCACTAAGTTAAATCGATAGTTAAATAACAGCAGTGTGTTAATCAAAATTAAGATTCTGATCTGTAAAAATGGATCCAACATTATTGGTTTTTCTCGTGCATCCAATATGAAGCTGTTGAAACATTCGCACATATTGTTAGGAAGTATGTCACATTTGGGAACGGTGCTGAAATGTGACCTAGACCAATGGTGTTCAGGCTTTGTTGCCAACCACTTATAGGTATTTTCATCAATTTGCTTCAGCTCTTCCATTCGCTTTTTAAACAACTCAAGTCTTGTTTCTCTCGCAGCAGCCCAAAGAGCATTCTTAACCGTCACACCTCTAAAGCCACCGTGTTTCATGTTGCTGTAAAGATGCCTAACGCAGAATCTAGTCTCAGCATTTGGAAACAAATGCTCAAAGGCGGGAATCAAGCCTTTTTGTTTGTCATACATGAATGTCCAAGCATACTGATTGTTGGATCTGTTTTGACAGATCCTGATTAAGTTTTGAATTACACAAAACCTGTTATTGTGTTTCTAACAATTCCACTTAAGCGTACAGGTTTTAGGAACAAAGAAGACGATCAGCAGCAGCTATATCTGTCCAGCAGGTGGTTCACGATATTATCGATCAGCAGTTGATTTGGTGTTCATAAGAATCGGCAGTTGAATTAGCAATGGAGACGTCCAGAGTTATATCAGCTGTTCGTAATCAGGCGAAGGCCAAGAAATCAGCTGGAGCATGATGAACCAGCTGAAACGATGTCAACCAGCTGCAAGTGCTAAAGAGCAAAGTGAACCAGCTGAAACAAGAATTGAGAAGCCTGCTGGAGAAATCTATCGAAGAAGAAGATGCGCAAGTTACTGTATCATAAGTTGGAAAACTTTTTTGAATCGTCGGCTTCTGAATCACTAGCACTTCCCATACAATCGCTATTTGCACAATCATCATCCCCTCGTTGCATTATTGACAGTAACTCATTAGAAATATCTCCATGGGTTCCTAATTTTTCCTTTTCAGAATTTTGAATGCTCGCATCAACAAAATTGTCAAATAATTTATCATCTTCCTCAAACTCAAACTCACTCTCATAAAATCCATCAGAATCTTCATCATATTTTGAACCAGTTCCATCTTCACTTTGGCTACCACTTATGACTATTTCGGGTTCGTTTGCTTTCTCTAAACCGTTAGAATCATTTATGAGATTAATTGTAATGACATCAACATGTTTCATATAAATTTCTACTTCAAAATTTCTAGGGATATGATTCCTAATGTCAAGTACAGTCTCATCACTGTTCAAATATCTACCATTCATTCCAGGCTTTTCCTCTAAATTTTTAGTTTCTATTTTAGGGAGGGAACCTACGGTTGGCCAGGCAGGAAGAGTCCACGTGGATCATGTGCAACAACTAAATTTGGGGTTCGTTAACGTGGTAACAAACTAATTTCAGACAGATATCATCGTATCCAACTGGTTTTTTCAATATATGACAGAATTATATTTCTCAAACTAATAACTGACAAATTATTATAAGATGTATATTATCCAACAGTTTGAATACATGGAAAAGCACTGTTTTTTGTGAAAAAAAAATATTAATAGATTTCAGATTTTTATATATATTTAAAAGTCAATCAGGTATACATTTATGATTATGTTGAAATTTTTGTCAATAAAATAACTTTTTTCCACTTAAATAAATTATACGTTACCTGATATTTATTATTCATAATAGATATGATAAAAGAATTATTTGAAGTTAAAGAGTAATAAATTGGACATAATGGATAATACTTTTAATGGATCAAATGATTTTACTAAAGTTAGCATGTATAAATAATTTTCATCACATAAATAACAATAAAACGATATTTTTACAATGAAAAAATTTAATACTTTAATTAAATATAAAAGAAATATAATTTTCGTAGATCATCAATAGTTTGTGCCTTTATTGCTGCAAGAGAGAACTGATTGTAAGAAAAATTGTCATCCAATCCCCAATACCTCAAAACGTTAATTACTTACTTATTACTATTTCCACAATCTTCAGTGAGATCAGAACTATTAATCTGCGATGATGACCGGAGCGCAGACGAATGGCACGTTGTCTCATCCATGCAGCACCGCCGTTTCTCCGCCTCTTCCCCGTCGGAACACCGTCGAACACTCCGGCAACTCACCAAGATCTGCGAAAAGCGACTCGTCTTCTTCCCGCACTTCAAAAATCATCGCCATTTCATCATCCATGGCGACTCTCAGTTCCTCAGCTAAAACGGGGCTATCTAGAATTGAACAAGACGACGTGGATTCAAAGTCAGTCAGCCACCCAAATTCGCCGCCAGAGCTCAAAGACCCCCCACAGACATTGCTAAATCTGTCATCTGTGATTATTACATGAGATTCGATGGAAAGATTAATTACAGGTTTCTTCTCCTCTTCTTGGGGTAGTTCTTCTTCTTCTTCCTCCTCCTCTCCGGATCTGGCGGTCGCACGGCGGTTGGTGGTGGTGCGATGATTGCTCCGAGGCGGCATAGGGTGGTTGTGCTCACGAGAATACGCCACCACCACCATGTTAGGGTCCATTCTACACCTCTCCACTTGCTTTCTTGCCGGGCAGCCCTTTGAGCTACTGCACTTGTAATAACCTCTGCAGTATCGAAACATCAAATATGTAAGACAAATAATCAGATAACAGCAATACAAACTAACTAAATACCTCGGGTAGGGGGAACCTTTGATGGGCTTTTGGCCGTACTTTCTCCATGTACAAGAATCCCACGGCGGAGCACTCATCTGCTCACCTTTCTGCTTCAAACCAGCCGCTTCTTTGAGCGGAACCGAAATAATTCTCTTCGGTATGGCTTTTCTTCCACTGTAATTACATAAATCACATCCACTAAATCCTCATGCATAGTTCATGTAGTCCGCCCAAACGATCAATCAAACACTGTTTGATTAGCATCCTTCTTATTCAAGTTCTGTAATTATGCTATCAATATATTCTATAATCCTTCGAACCAAACAATATTTCTTCTGTATTGTTTTTATTATCCTAAACTTTGCTAACTAGCTAGCTATAGAGAATGTTAATTATATAACCCCTTATCGTCCATTAGATCCATTCTGAAAAGGCTGGCCAAAATATTTTCAAGTTTACATTATAAACTTTTTCATGATGATTAATTTTCAATTAATAAAAAGATTAATGCTACTTTTTTAAGCAGCTAGATATAGATGTTATGTGCAAAATTTATGCTTCAGCTCGCTAACTAATCATCTATATATAATGTGTGAGCGATCATCAGAGTAATTAATCATCCAATTTATACCTTCTTCGAGTGGAGGTGGAGGCGATCTTGAGTTCATTTGACACGGCGGATCCCGGCGGATCTCCGCTGTTCTCCGTTGAGTTTTCAGAATCTTGGATCCCACTAACAAGTCGGGTGCTGTTGAATCCATCGTCCATAGCCACCGCTGAAGGAAAACAATTACAAATTGATGTGAAACAAGATATTAAATGGTCGGAGGAGAGGATGCCTAGATGGTTGGCTTAATTAATTATTAGTGTGTCAATTATTAATTATGCGTTTGAATAGTGATGATTAATTATGTGTATATATATACTTATATTATGAATGACGTGAAAGCAAATGTGGACTTAAATATAGTTTAATGTATTCGAAAGGAACCCTTAGCGTTGATTTCTGTGAATTTTTCTTTGATGATTTAAGTTATTTATATACTTGCTGCAAGCATCATTGATGATTTCTTCAATAATTTCGTAATTTCTTTGAATATTTGAAACTACATTAATCCTGGACAAATTTTATTATTATTATAAAAGAAAGAGTTCTTATTTGTCGATTTTTTCAGGTTGATTTTTGGGCTAAACGTTGCGAGTGTAACCCTTTAGTCTTTTCTTAGCAATGTTCTTTTTACCCTTAAAAGATATTCTACTAAACCCTTTCAATTCATAATAGGAGAAACATATAGCGTGTATACATCCTTCTAAAAATCATTTATATAAACCATTAATCTCACTCAATTATAATATATTATTCAATGTTTATTTGTTGAAGAAAAAGGGCATCGAATTGGGCAACCCACTGCTTCTATCTGTTCTTCCTTTCTTAGCTCAGATTTACCGGTTCTCATTTCTCAAGGACACACACACATTTATATAGAATGGGGCACTGGGAAATTTCTAATTAAATCAAATCTGAAAGAAGCGGGATTCGAACCCAATGACTAATATTAACTCATAAATTATTGTTTAATATTATTCGATTAGATTCCAATGTAATAGTCATATGTAAGGAGAATTGATAATTAAGGTAACATGCATTATTGTATGATGATGCACTCAATCCAACGATTATTATCCATTCACACCACTGAAATTGGATAGACGTCAGTCGATATACTTTACATATTTTTTTAAAGATTATGTTACTACGAAGTTATCGATCGTAATTACTTGACAATTTCTCACTTATTATATTAGTTTAGAAGTATGTCAACTTATCTTATCCTATCTTAGGCTTATTAAAATATATGACTCGGTAAACGTTGGGAGAGTCTGGGAAATTGAAACTTATTATTAGTTTTCTTACATTATTATCATGCAATAATTAGTTTAAGCAAGTCGGTCGGGAAAAGTGATGGGATGTCCAAGTTGGGGAATAAGCATGACCAATTATTTAGCAGTTCACAAACTACGGACAATGATCGTGGTTCCTCTTAAAAAAAAAACAAAGAGTAGGGAATGGTAATTTGGTCCATGAAATAAATTTAGCTAAACTCTAAAACTATATTTTGGATTCGCATCTATTTTTACTACTGAACTGTTTATTGCTGATTTATTTATTAAAGATTATTATTAAAGTTCACTAAAAACAATTTTTTTATCCTGATTGGGTTTATTTACAAAATTAATAATTTCAATAAAGTAATAAGATACTCCCTTCATACAACATATATAGCATTAATTTCATTTACATTTGTCACAATCATATAGTTCAATTTCAATATCTATGTTGGACTTGAAAACAAATCAAATCTTAATTCTGATGAACACAGACTTGTTATTATGTTTGTAATATCTTTACTTGAGTGTGTAGGTCAAGCTGGAATCAGATCAAACAGAGCCGAGCAGATCAACTGAAGAACTGTGTCGTAAACGAAGAACTGAACTCAGTTGAGATGAAGACCCGATCATTTCAGAGTGGTAAGAGTATATCAGTTTAGAATATAACACTTCAGATAAGAACATATGAGAACATAACATAAGAACAAACATAACAGAGCCTAAAACAACAGATGGATCATATTAGAATAGAATCAGTTCATAGCATAATAGAACAAATCAGTTCAGAGCAAGAACGGAATAGATAAGATGAGATGAAGAGCAACTCAGATAAGAATTAGATCAGTTCAGAGAGCATATAGATCATCTTAGAGTAGAACAGATAAGATCAGCTCAGAGAACAGTTCAGATCCGAACAAAGCAGCATAGAACAGATCAGATCGAAATAGTTCAGATGAAGAAAAACAGTATAGTTCAGTGATCAGATCAGTTCGGATCTTCATATCAGATCAATTCATATAAGAAGAGAAGAGCTTATTGAACAGAACAGATCAGAACGTAGTTCAGATCAGATCAACACAGATTACCAGTTCGGAACGAAAAAGCAGTTTGGACAAGCATTACTCAGACTGAATAAAAGAGGTTCAAACTAATTTGTCCAATACGACAAAACGTTAGTTCAGTGCAGTCAAAGAAAATAAATAGACCCAACTACTCTTGTCGAAGCAAGGACGATAATCATACAATGTCAGAACTTTACGGAAGCCTTTCAAACGGCTAGAAAATTGTGTCCAACGTTCGTATCAGATAAGATGCTATATATACACCCGAACTGAAGACAAAGAAAACAGAGACTCAAAAAAACTAATGGTGGTGCTCACAGTTCCGGTTCGGATGAGAAAAGAAAAATCAGCTGTGCACCAGCAGACGTCGTCACAATATCCTGAAGATCACAAAGAATACGATAGCGTGTGAGATTACAATTGAGAGTATACATTGTAAGAGAATATTTCTCACATTCACTCACATATACGAGAGTTTAGAGAATCAAATTAGCTGAGTAAATGCAATTCAAATCTATCAATTCTGTCTTGGCACCAAGACGTATTCTGTTCTATTTATTTAGACTTGTGCATTTAACACATATTAGAAAAATATTTGAAAATCTAAATTTTATTATTTCCTTCTTACCGATATTAAATGAACAAATAAAGTAGTTAAATTGACAAAGTAAATAGGGGTAGATTGGTAAATTAAAAAGGATAGAAAAATGATAAATTGTTGAAAATTTTCCAGATCGGATTAGATGCGTCGTGCGGGAGACATCACGGAACAGATACATTGTGTGTTTAAAATCAAAAGCATATTAAAAATAACAAGTTGTCATGCACTTCCAGACCGTGATCTGAATTAGATTGGAGTTGCAGTAGCTCATGTTCTTTTAATATTTTGAACATCGAGAGTATATCAGGCCTGATCTGAAATAACAAGCGAAAAATATCCGATATACTCTCTATAAGCTGAAACTTAAAAATGGATTAAAACATGTTTGCAGAAAATCAGTAAACAGTACGCTATAAAACAAATAGCAAAGGATATTTGTTTCTGGAAGTTCGAAGGCAACACATTTTTCGTCCCGCCTTCTTCCAAACTGGAAGTATCTACTAGACTTTGATTCATACGTACATAATATAAACCCAACTCAGATGAGACTCACCATACTACCTAAACCTAGACTCCTAGACTCTAAAATGCAGATGTTTAATGTCTCTCTGTGAAGGTTACAGATACTAAGTGATGGAATAATAATTTTTATACAGTCTTTATGCAAATATATGGTCCCTTTAATATCATAAATTAATTATGAATTATTTAAAATTACAAGAATGGCTAAACAAATTTAATCAAATATGTTTCTATTGTTGCCGTCGTGAAATTTAATTCTATTATTCATATTTGTTTCTACGTGGAATTTATTAATTAATGAATATAACATACTATTAAACAATGTATATATGAGATTGAGTGTTTGTTGTTGAACAAAATTTATATTATATATAAATTTTGAAATGTCATGGTTCGATCATATTCGTATTATAGCAGTCCAATATGCCCAAAGTGCCACAAGAACCATCCTGGCTAGTGCGGATCGGGAATGAACGTGTGCTTCAAGTGCAGTGCATCGGGCCACTTCGCCAAAGAATGTCCACGGATGAAGCAACCCATGACTACCCGAGCTTTGTGATGACCGCAGAGTAGGCCGAGTCGAACACCCCGGTGGTTACCGACTCATGTTATCATAGCTGACATGCCTACTACTTCTTTGATCAATTCTAGTGTTACAGATTATTTGTATAATGATAGAATATCACTTACATTATTTTGTAAATATATGTAGTGACTTTTAATTCTTTTAGCTCAACTAATATGATATATGCACAATAATAAAAAATAATGATTTTTATATAATCGTTTGCTTAATAGAAAAAACTGTTGAAAATAAATAAATTTTTTATTTATTGATTAAGTAATAATTCTCAAAATTAGTATATTTTATGGTCCAATATTTTTATTTATAAAGGTTTTACTGTATGTTGTATGCCATTGTGTGGGAGTCATTTCTATCAGAAGTGTATTGGTATGATATTGGATATGTGAACATGTTGATTTCAAATTTTCAATTCAATTCTAGATAGACAGACGTTAGAAGAAAAAAAACAAAATTTTTTGAAACAAAAAATTAACGGACTAAGAAAGACCGAAACTTAACAAAATAATGAACCGAAATACACGATCAAACAAATATACATGATCTAAAATTACAATTTCCTTTTAGTTATTACCTTTCTGTTCTTCTATATATAGCAAGGCTTAGGAAAATCTAAAATGTTGTCAATTAATAGTTACAATCATATGGGGTGTATTCAACGAAGAATAACTAATAACTTTTAAAAGCTTTTTGTATTTTAGAAATGCATATGTATTCAACAAAAACTATTATAAATTCGATGGAAATATTGTGTTATCTAACATTGAATTTTAAAATCTTTCTAAAAGTCTATAAGTATTGAAAATCTAATATATTTTTAACAACTCTATGAAAGTCATTGTTGTACAAATATCAATGCATTATTTACAATAATAAATGATAGGAATTTACTTTGGTCAAAATTAGAGATTGAATGGATTTCTAATTTCATTCATCCCTCATTTCTATTCTATTATAAATATTTCTCTTTCCCATTCCCCACCGCTGAAAAATGAAATCATATTCCTATATAAAGATTAATTAATTATTATTTCAAAGTAATTTTTTTTGTTCTTAGTTGATTTTGGTATACATAATGCTAAATTACTAATTAACCTTTTTAAAAATTTCAAATCAAAATTTAAGAAATCAAAAATTTCAATATGTTTGAATTTTGGAATTATTATGCAATTTATAATCCATAATATATATGTGGAGTTAAGCGTGCATGGATGAGAGCGATACTGAGATGAGTCTCATGGAAAGTTCTCGTACGTCAAGCTGCTGACGTTGCGCCGCTTGATCTGGTTGGCTGATGGAAATATAAAGGGATAAACACCGGTTCTTGATCAAAATACAGATAATGTACATTTAAAATGGGTTTTGAAAGACAGCACGCAATAACCAAAAGGCAGATCGCGCCTAAGCTGGATCAGCACACAGCAGCGCTGCGTGCTGGTCCCTGGTCTGTGAAAATTGAACTGCAATAAATCTGGTTCTTGAAAGGTTTTAGCATCGAGAAGTAGACTAGGTATGATATAAAATCATGCAAAATTACTCTCTGAAAAATTGAAAGCTTAAAGACTGGTTTTAAAATCATGAATGTGTGAATACAGTAAGCTGTAAAGAAACAACACTGTGAATTTGTTATGGAAGTTTGGAGTTCAATATCCTACATCACCCTATCTTCCATTGCTGAAAGATCCACTAGAAGATTTGATTACAACAGCTTCTGCTGCAACCCGATCCGACAGTCCGCAAGCTGCAAGAACTCCTAGCCATCTATGTATACCAGCTCGCATACTGTGTGTCTAACAACACTTGTTTTACGTCTCAGTGAGAAAGACTACATAAACTTGTTTAACGTCTCTGTTCAAAGACCACAAGGAGAGTGTTTGATTCACTCATCTTTCTTTTTTGCTCAACTCTCGAATGTATGAGTGAATCGTGTGTGAGATTTACAGTGTACGCTCAATCTCTCGAGTAATTAAATCTCACACACTGGGGATTGCTTCTCTCTAAGCTGGTTGCTCGCTACCTTCCCACGACTTGTGCTGTCGACTTGATTTCTCTTTGAAGCTTTCGGCCAGTGCACCAACTTACACCTGGGCACTTTACCAGCTTGCACACCAGCTGCCACCAATTGTGCAAACTTGCGAGTAGCACTTGATCTCTGTTTTCTGTCTTACTGCACTTGTATTTTTCCTCACTCTCGAATCATCTGCTTGTGCTGCGCTCTGGATTATATGTAGCTTCTTTGCAGATACTATCCGTTGGACACAAAGGTGTAGTCATTGAACAAGTCTTCTGACACTGTTGTACCTTGTGTCCTTTAGAATTTAATGCTTCTGCAGGCTTTCTTGACTTTAAGCACGTGAACACTGTACCGAGAAGATAACACAAGTAAATCGATTTGAATGCTGGTAAGCCATCTTCGTATAGTCTTGGGCTCAAATCTCTTTGCTTGTCGTTTTTTCCAATTTTGCTCTTGATCTCTAAACTGATTTGTCCTTAACCAGCTTAGATCGTGTACTCAGATTGTCTTTGTTTCAACTTTGTGCTGATCTTCGCTCTAAGCTGGGTCAGCTTAGATGTCTACTAGACTAGCTTGGCTGTCCTTTGATCAGCTCGCGTCCTTTGCTGGACGAGTTTGGGCGTCCCCGTATTGTTCTAGCTTAGATGTCCTTTGCTTTACCAGCTTGGAAATCTTCTCACTGTTCCAGCTTGGAAATCTTCTCAAATAGCTCTCATCTTGTCTGTTCCATCTTGCTTCTGATCAAAGCTATCCTTAGACCTATGGAGACTGATCGAGTACACTTGCATACATAGATTCCTGGATAAATGTTGCTACTTCTTCTTCTATAAAAACACAAGTCTTCCTGATAGCATCTATCTGAGCCAGCTTTCGTCTCTAAACCAGCTTGCGCCTAAACCGAACCAGCTCGAAAGAACCAGCTTCCTGCTGAGATTTTTCTAGTTATGGCCTGCACACTCAATTAAAATGTTAGAAATATAATAACAGGTTTTATGTTAATCAAAATTTAGATTCTGATCTGTAACACAGATCCAACATTGGCCATGTGGGCTGTAAAAAATGTGATGCCATATCTTAAAGGGTAATACTATCTCTATTGTGGATAGGACCAACGGTAGTGAAAGGATAAGACTGATCTTTAAGGAAACTGAGACAACACCAGCAGTTAGACACGCACCTCCCCACGACTCATGGTCCGTAACAGTCCAACCCTAACTTACACATAGTGCACTCTGCGCTGTCTACATAAGGAAATAAAGTTGCACCTTGACCAGCTCATAGACTGTGTGACTGATTAACACTTCTTTAACGTCTCAGTGAGAAAGACTACAATGATTTATGTGTTTGTTTGCGATTCACTCAACTAAACTATTAAGCTCTCGGCTCCCATATGTGAGTGAATCTATGTGTGAGAATTATACAGTGTAAGTTCACTCTATTTTGTTTTCTCACACACTGACAAGTGCTTCTTTCAAGTTGATATCTTCATATGCTTTCCTGTTTATGCGGACGATTATGGAATATGCAATACGGCTCTTGGCAGTGTACCAGCTCACAAGTGGGCACTAGCACGACTTGTACACCAGCTGCCACCTGAGTGTACAAGCTCCCGACTGTTTCTGTTTCTCTCTCTTGTGCATCTGTCATGCATCTCTGCCTCTTGCTCTTCGCAGCATAAATATAGTCTCTGTGCAATACTATCCGTTAGACACAAGTTCTTAGTCGTTGAAAATGTTTCTATAAAGTTCTGACATAGTTGTACCTTGTGTCCTTTATCATTTAATATATTTGCAGGCTTTGTTGACTTTGATCTTTCTTCTTAAATGCGTTGCAGGCTTTTCGATTTTGGTCATGTAAAGTCTGATCCTGATGAAGACAAACGCAGCAAATCAGTTTAAACCATTCTTCTTATCTGCTCCTGTTCAAACTGCTCGCTCTTATCTGATCTGGTATGTTCTCTGAGCTGTTCTCTAAACTGGTTTCTCCAGCTGGTTCTCTTCTCATCTGGTCTGCTCTTTTTCTCATCTGGTCTTGGATATCTTCATATGCTTTCCTGTTTATGCGGACGATTATGGAATATGCAATACGGCTCTTGGCAGTGTACCAGCTCACAAGTGGGCACTAGCACGACTTGTACACCAGCTGCCACCTGAGTGTACAAGCTCCCGACTGTTTCTGTTTCTCTCTCTTGTGCATCTGTCATGCATCTCTGCCTCTTGCTCTTCGCAGCATAAATATAGTCTCTGTGCAATACTATCCGTTAGACACAAGTTCTTAGTCGTTGAAAATGTTTCTATAAAGTTCTGACATAGTTGTACCTTGTGTCCTTTATCATTTAATATATTTGCAGGCTTTGTTGACTTTGATCTTTCTTCTTAAATGCGTTGCAGGCTTTTCGATTTTGGTCATGTAAAGTCTGATCCTGATGAAGACAAACGCAGCAAATCAGTTTAAACCATTCTTCTTATCTGCTCCTGTTCAAACTGCTCGCTCTTATCTGATCTGGTATGTTCTCTGAGCTGTTCTCTAAACTGGTTTCTCCCAGCTGGTTCTCTTCTCATCTGATCTGCTCTTTTTTCTCATCTGGTCTTGATCACATATGCTCTTGAGATGTTTACAGCGCTTCAACTCTAAGATGCTCTTGTTCTCATCTGCTCTTCTCTAAGATGATCTAAATATGCGCTTCAACAGATATGAGAACTAACTTATTTGACCTGAGCTAAGCCGATTTCTTTTGTGCTGATCTTCGCTCTAAGCTGGGTCAGCTTAGATGTCTACTAGACTAGCTTGGCTGTCCTTTGATCAGCTCGCGTCCTTTGCTGGACGAGTTTGGGCGTCCCCGTATTGTTCTAGCTTAGATGTCCTTTGCTTTACCAGCTTGGAAATCTTCTCACTGTTCCAGCTTGGAAATCTTCTCAAATAGCTCTCATCTTGTCTGTTCCATCTTGCTTCTGATCAAAGCTATCCTTAGACCTATGGAGACTGATCGAGTACACTTGCATACATAGATTCCTGGATAAATGTTGCTACTTCTTCTTCTATAAAAACACAAGTCTTCCTGATAGCATCTATCTGAGCCAGCTTTCGTCTCTAAACCAGCTTGCGCCTAAACCGAACCAGCTCGAAAGAACCAGCTTCCTGCT
>KV013386.1:40593-56335 GCA_001598015.1 Dorcoceras hygrometricum
CAATTAAAATGTTAGAAATATAATAACAGGTTTTATGTTAATCAAAATTTAGATTCTGATCTGTAACACAGATCCAACATTGGCCATGTGGGCTGTAAAAAATGTGATGCCATATCTTAAAGGGTAATACTATCTCTATTGTGGATAGGACCAATTTTTCTAGTTATGGCCTGCACACTCAATTAAAATGTTAGAAATATAATAACAGGTTTTATGTTAATCAAAATTTAGATTCTGATCTGTAACACAGATCCAACATTGGCCATGTGGGCTGTAAAAAATGTGATGCCATATCTTAAAGGGTAATACTATCTCTATTGTGGATAGGACCAACGGTAGTGAAAGGATAAGACTGATCTTTAAGGAAACTGAGACAACACCAGCAGTTAGACACGCACCTCCCCAGACTCATGGTCCTAACAGTCCAACCCTAACTTACACATAGGTGCACTCTGCGCTGTCACATTATCAGGAAATAAAGTTACACATTGGCTAATGCTATAGCTTTTGACCTAGTGGTAAGCGCTTGATCCTAACAATTGGTATTAGAGCAAGGATAAGGGTTCGAGTCTCCCAAGAAGCATTGTCCATTCTTCTTGGAGGTGGGGGTGGGGGAGTTAAGCGTGCATGGATGAGAGCGGTAATGGGATGGGTCTCCTGGGAAGTTCTCGTACGTCAAGCTCATGACGTTGTGCAGCTTGATCTGGTTGGCCATGTGGGCTGTAAAAAAATGTGATGCCAGATCTTAAGGGATAATTCCATCTCTGTTGGGTATAGGGCCGACGGTAGTAAAAGGATAACTGATCTCTAAAGAAATTGAGATAGCGCCAGCAGTTAGACACGCATCTCCCCAGACTCATGGGCCTAACAGCCAAACCTTAACGTACACAATAGGTGCACTCTGTGATGTCACATTATAAAGAAATAAATTTACACATTGGCTAACAGCTATAGATTTTGGCATAGTGGGTAAGTGCTTGATCCTAAAAATATAGCATTGATGTAACCGATTTTTCCGCAGCCAATGAGCTGCCACCACGTCATACCATCAGGTCGTAAGGTCGAAATCTTGGGAGGTATTACCTTGGGGTGTAAGCTGTTGAAGCTGAACTAGGAGGAAACTTTTTAGATGAGCCACCTGTAACAAGGTATCACCAAGTCCGGGCTTTGAAAAAATATAGCTCGAGGAATATGAGAGAGCAGGTCGAGAGCTTTGTCCTCGGGGGAAGAGCAAGTTTGAGCGAATCTGGATGTCTTTCCTTCAATGTCCTGTGAAAACAGACACTGGTCATAGGACGTCGGAGTTATCCCAATGAAGGCCCTCCGATACCTAAGTCAGCTCGAGATATCGAGTAAGAGTATATAGAGCTAAGAGCTCGTGAGTATGTTGAATGTGTCTGTAAGCCAAGACGCACCTGGGTATTTTTAGAAGTGTTTGGATGGTTGCGTGTATGTTTTCTCAATAATCATGAGCCAGAGTGGGCTTTACAGATGTTGCGTGCACGCTACAAGAATGATCATACGCAGGGATGAGTTTTGTAGCTTTTGTCATTATTGATTAATCATGCGCTAGGAAATTGGCCAAGTGGTTGTGAGGTGACATTATCAATATCAGACCTCTTACCCCAAAGGTCACATTGTTAATCTAGATTTGTCACACCTTGAGGCCCGAGTTGACCATGAGATAACTCTTCGCAGGTATCGGACACCTATAGAGTGCTATAAGGGGCATGTTCGCCGAAAACAAGAGGACCGTTTGGGACACTGGTTCGGATCTCTTACCCTGAGGTGAGTAGGGTGCTCATACCTCGGGTCTTGAGGTGGATAATTGTGGTATCAATAGTATTTCCCCCAGTTGGTCCAGACGAAGAATTGAAGTTTAGGGCCATGTGAAGTCCTATTCGGGACCCGAGGTATTTTGCCAGTAAGAATTTGATTTATGGGTCTGAGCAGGTTGGACTTACAGATTGCCAAATTGGTTGGACTTACAAATTTCCGAGCAGGTCAGACTTACAGATTGTCGAGTAGGTCGGTATAACAGATTTCCGAGCATGTCGGGATAACAAATTGTCGAGCAGGTAAGGATAACAGATTGTCAATATGATTTATAGGTTACCAAACAGGTCTTGATTACATATTGGCAAGATGGTTGGACTTACAGATCGTCGAGCAGATCGGATTTGGTGCCAAAAAGAGTCGGGCTTTGATGGTGTCGAGCATGTTGAGCTTACATACTGCTGAGCTGGTCAACATGGTGGCAACAAGAGTTGGGCTTATAGATGCACTCAAGTAGGTTTGCTACCCGAGGTGGTTGGAGGAATGCGGCAAGAGCGTCATTTGGTCGAGTCGAATTGTAATAAAAACTAATTTTCATTCGATAAAGTATAGCATTTACAGAACAAAATAAGAGCTTACCTTAGCCTAGCATGTTTGTAGGCGAACTACATTCCCATACATCGGTTTATTCCTTGAACTTCTTCACTCTCGACGAGGGCTCGGGCCAAATGAAGAATATCCCTTTGGTCGTCGGGTAGGATTTGTTCTTCTTCTTCATCCATCGATTGAGTTATTCGGGCTGTTGTGAGGTCATGGTACCCGTGGCCTGGGGACCTTGGCATGAGCTCTCCACAGGGACAGTACCTCCTCCACACTGACATATTTTTCTGCCGTGGTCAAGATTTCATCAAATGTCTTCGGGGTTTCTTGATCAAGGATCTGAAGAAATCACCCGCTTGTAAGCCCCGAGTGGATGTCCTGATCATCAAGTCCAGGGTGGCCGAAAGCACCTAGAGGATAGTGTTGGCGTAGCAGCGGATCAGGATCCCGCTCCTGGGACACAGCGGAAGTTTTAAAAATTTAATAGCCCGGGGACGGTCAATACACTGAATAAGAATCTAAAAATTCCTAGGATGTTTAGGGAGTTACCTTGCTGGAGATTAGGCGCTTGGCTCTGACCAGTTCCACGAGGGAATTGGCCCTTCAACCGTTGAATGGCTGGATCAACTCCTAATCCGATCCACGATCGGAATCTCAACTCATTTGTTGGTTTGTACTAGAAAACCAACAAAAGTTCTGCGGACGAAATCTTCTCGCCGATACGGTCGGAATAAATTCCGACGACGACGATGGGCGGCGGCATCGGTGGCGGGCGGAGACAGCAGCGACGCGACGGCGACGCGAAGGAGAGAGGAGGAGAAGGGGAGAAAATATAACTGAAGGGGAGAGTACTCAATCCAACTTGGAGAGTTCTCAACCTAACTTTTTGGTGCAAAGAAATGAATGACCCAGGGCCCATATTTATAGATTTTCCATGGGCTTAAACCAGGTTAATGGGCCTGGGCCGGGAGCCCAGTGAACATTGGTTTCAAGCCATCGTTGTGGCTTCATCATAATCCCGATCAACGATCAGATCGAACTGATCAACACAGTTTACAAAACTGAAAATTATGATTTGAAAACGATTTTTCAGACCACCTAATCCATAATAGCAGCTAGGCCGCTATCAGCTTTAAGGATAGTCATACTAGTCCAACTAATTTAAGGAAATCACATTTCCATCCCCAGCTAATTTTAGGAAGTCACACTTTCATCCTTCCTCCTACTATACTCAACAAATTGAGCACAATTTTCATACGAGAATTGAGAAACCAGTACTTGTGTGAACCTCAATGGTTCAGGGATACAGCTAGAAGTGGGCTCACAACACTTTGTGACTCCGAAAACACATTTTCGAACTTACCCATCGGAGTGATAAAACATCTAGCAACATCGTCCCATGATCCCCTAGGTATCATTGGTAGTGCCTGTAAGAATCAGAAGGTCATGGTTAGCGTACAATACGGTCCTTTCAGCTCTAATATCCCGATCAAATCAACGATCATTTGTAAATCGAGATTCGCTAGAGCCATGCATACATCTTGGAGATCAATAGTGACATCGCATGTGCTACTAGGTAAATCCATTTGCCTAAAATACATCTAGTACTCTGGCCAGAGATTTGTCACACTATTATATCCTCAGATAGCATAGGATATCAACGCACAAAGGCGAGCGATGAATCCTCGACAACGAAGCATCGACTCCTACATGCATCGTGTCCTCACCCAATCCCGTCACATGATGACCCCAACTGAGTCGGTAAATAGGTCAAAGTGAGGCACCTATCATGTAGAGTATCAATGATGTTTTAAGTAATGAGGACTAATCTGTACAACCAAGACCTCGAACTTAATCCACTCAAAAATCGATAACCACTTGGAAAGTCCGAACGAGGGTAGTTCGATAGATCACCAGGTCACTATCCATCTGCATGCTCAGAACATCACTATGTTCCCTACCAATGAAATGTGGTACTTTGCATCGCAGATGCTAGTCTCAAGATCGAACGACCTTATCCTCTTTTGGACGGTCCAATCGACTAGGAACTAGTTTAACACAATTATTATTAGATGTGTTTCATGATAGCCATCAAATCCACTATCACATCTAACATACACTATGGTGCATTTAAGGTCTTTTATCAAACAATTGTAATCATAATAATGAACATAAAGAATGCCATATAAATGAGAATTTCATAAATAAAGATCGTTTACAGAGAGTCAACAAGAACCCACATGTCACAAGTTGTCTAGTTGGTCACCTACTCGAACAAATAGTTCTGTTGAAGTGCCTAATGTACTCCCACAAGACATCTTGTTTCCTTTGCTTTACGTTTAAAAGCTTCAACATCGTCACCAATATTTCTTAATACTGGCGAACTGAAGGAGGAACGCCTTGAAGCTCTGGAAGCTCCTGATACTCCCAACTGGGAGGAGGTTAAACCATCACTGTGCTGTCTGATCAAGGTGGTTATGAAAACTCGGAATTTGATCGGATCGGCATACTAATGCAGAAGTGCTGCATTCTCAAACCTGGAAAGGTGCTCTTTAGGATCTCCTGTTCCATCATACTCTCCCATGTCAAGGAACTTGAAATGCGGAGGGAGCTCGATGACCAGTACACCTGTTGAGAAAGGGATCTCCCGAACCAGAGGAGGCGGAGGTCTTGAGATCGTTTCTTCTCTAAGGTGTGACAATTCTTCCTAAACTAATTCCTCTGACTGTGAGTCAAGATGAGAATTGGTCTCTGTCCTACAAGCCAGTACTTGCTCCACAGTCACAGTCACTAGCCGTGTAATCTGAGCAGCTGTAAGACCCAGGTTTTTGAGTCCTCAAGATAGTTCTCAATGCTAATGTCCTTTCTCTCTACCAAAATCTTTTTCTTTCTGGTGGCATCTTGTTTTCTCTATCTCGTTTCCATAGTTGGCGCCAATTTATGTAACCGATTTTTCTTCATCTCATGATCTGCCATCACGTCATACCATCAGGTCAGGAGTCAAGAGCTTGAGAGGTTTTACCTCGGGGCCTATGCTATAGAAGCTGAACTAGGAGAAAAATTCTTGGATGAGTCGCCTATAACGAGGTATCACCAAGTATGAGCTTCGGCAAAATATAGCTCGAGAAATATGAGAGAACGGCTCGGGAGCTCTATCCTTGGGGGAAGAGCGGGTTTAAGTGAAGCTGGATGTCTTTCCTTCAAAGTCCCGCAAACATAGACACTGGTCAAAGGGCGTCATGAGTTATCCTGACGAAGACACTTCGATGCCTAAGTCAGCTTGAGAGATCAAGTAAGAGTATATAGAGCTGAGAGCTCGTGAGTATGTTGAATGTGTCTATATGCCAAGACACACCTGAGTAACTATAGGAGTGGCTGGATGGTTGTGTATATGTTACCTCAGTAATCATGATCCAGAGTGGTCTTTGCAGACTTTGCATGCACGCTACAAGAATAATCATACGTAGGGTTGGCTCTTGCAGCTTTTGTCAGTGTTGACTAATCATGTGCTAGACGAGTGCGCCAAGTGGTTGTGATGAGATGTTTATCAATATCAGACCTATTATCCCAAAGTCGCCTTGTCAACCTACATTCGTCACACCCTGAGGCCCGAGGTGACCATCAGATATACTTTTCAGCAGGTTTCAGGCACTATAGAGTACTACAAGGGGCATGTTCGTCGAAAACAAGAGGACTGATTGGGACACTGGTTCAGATCTCTTACCCCGAGGTGAGACATCGAGGGTGATCATGTCTTGGATACCGAGGTGGATAATTGTGGTATCAATCATTAATTTTTATTAGGATCAAATACTTACCACTAGGCCAAATGCTATAATTATTAGCTAAGGTGCAACTTTATTTTCTTATACATGTGGCAACGTAGAGTGCACCTATTGTGCGGGTTAGGGTCGGGTTGTTAGGACCATGAGTCCATGGATGTGCGTGTCTAACTGCTGATGCTGTCTAATTTCCTTAGATATCAGTCTGATCATTTGCCAACCGCCGATCCTATCCCCAATAGAGATAGTATTATCTTTATGATCTACCTGACCAACCAAATCAAGTGGCACAATGTCAGCAGCATGACTGACGAGAGCTTCCCAGGAGGTCACATATTGTGAGGACTAGAATTTGCTAAGTACGATTTATAGCTAATCAGATTTTGGTTTGGAATTAGCTAATTAAGTTTTTGAGTATCGGGTTTTCAGATGTTGGGTGAAATCTGGATGCTCAGATGCCCTTGGCGAGGAAGTCAGTGATGGTTAGTTGTCCAGAGTCGTTCAGATGTCAACGATGGTCAACGGTGCTGATTGATGAATTCAAAAGTGACCAAGATCTGAGGAGCGCTAGCGGGACTTGATGCTACGTCGTTTGATAAGTTAGCGCGACGTCGTTTGCTATTGAGTTAGTAGAGAGTAGCAAAGTCTGATTCGAGACAGCTGAGTCCAGTTGCGAGAGACTTCTTCTTTAGAGTGAAAGCTGTTTTGTACCAAGATCTGAGTTGGGGAGAGATCTGAATTATTCGTCGATGAATTCTGTTGTAGCTTTGACTGGGGATTTAAATGCAAGTGCTGATCGACACTTAGAGCATTTCGAACCTTAGATTTCCTATCTTCTTCCCCGTTAACCCTCGATTGCTACTGTTCATCCGAGCCCTATTTCCGTCGATTGCTGTCGTTTCTCGCCGTCGCTTGGAGCAAGATTGGTAGCGCTGAGCTCGTCTTCTCTAGGGCTTTCGATTAGTACCAGTTTGGAGACTGGAGTCACCGGATTTGAGGAGCGTGAAGTTGTTGCAGTATTTGTAGGTCTTCGCGATTGTGGACTAGTTGCTTGTCTGTTCTTTAACAGCTTTGGGTAAGTGATTCTTTACCAATTTAAGCTTCTTTCGAGAGCTGAGTAGTGCTATGTTGGAGTAAGTAACTAAGTTAAGTTACTGGACTTTAGAAACTAAGCTGTTCGAGTTCAGAATTGAGTTTATTTTTGAGGTATCTTAACAGATTCGAGCTTGTAGTAGCTTTTGTTGAGTTGCCGTGGAGCTGTTTGGGCAGTGGACTTGAGTTGGTTACTGCGCCCTTCTTGTTGTAAGATCTGTTGAGGTTTGAGGTACGAATTGAGCTATATTAAGCAGTTTCGATATCTGCTTTGGGAATATTTCTGTTGTGTATTAGCTGTTGTATTTGCATTGATTGCTGCTTATGTACTCATATCTGTTTGTGCGTGTGATGTATGCATTGATTAAGCATGAGCCTGCTGTGCATTCACGCATACATATTGAGCCTGATTCTTTTGATAGCTGAATCCATTGAGACGTTGTGATTTGACGGCTGAGTCGTCGTGCCTGAAAGGTCCAACGTTGTTTTGATGTGGTGGCCAGCTGAGTCGTTGTGCCTGAATACCACACTGCCTTGTGATGGTCGGCTGAGTCGTCGTACCTGAAGATCACAAGATGATGATGATTGATGAGATTTGCACAGATGAGTCGTTGTGCTATTCTGTTTGCCTACCGATGATTCTTGGTAGCCCTTTCATGCATTGCATGATAGATATATTGCATTGTCTGATATGATTTATGCTTTTATTGTGCTCTTCGTACTGAGGTTTGACCTCGTTTGTTTTCCCTGTTTTGGGCTGCCTTGGTTTGTGTTGTCCTTGGCAGGTTCTTCAGGTAACCAAGCTGGACAGAGTGGAGCTTCAGCTGGTCGATCCCCTTTTTGAATTGAGTCCCAGTGTAGTGATATTTATATTGAGCCAGGGGATGTCCTGTGCCTCTATTTATGTTGGGGATCGGGTGTTGGATTATTAACTGTTGTCGTTTGAGTTTTGAACTAAACTCTATTTTAAGTATGATGTACTTTGAAATGATATTGGATTAGGCCCTTATTCGAAAATTTTTAGCCCATATTTTCATTATGCTTCCGCATATTTGTGATTAATTGTTGTATTAACGCACGTGGCCTGACATTTTTGGTATCAGAGCTTAAACTGGGATAAGCTAGTTTCCTTTTGATCACGCTTGAGTCTAGGCACAGAGTTTGAGCTTTGATTTTGACTGACTCTGTGATTGTGTGATTTGATTATCTGCCTCTGTGATTTATCTGCTTGTTTTCTTACCTCTGAGTTTTGGTAGATGCCGTCGAGGAGAGATAGGAGTAGGATTGCTAGGCAGATAGATGGGGAGTCTAGAGCCCCGGGCAGTGATGAGTATGTTGAGCAGCAGGGTATCCCTTTGCGTCGCCAATGTAGACGGGCTGAGGTAGAGGTGGATGATGTGACCCGACAGATTGGAGAGATGGAGCTAGTGTTGGCTAGGTTCCAGAGGATGAATCCCCCGACGTTTACTGGTGTTGAGGCTGGTCTGTTGGCTGAAGGCTGGCTTGAGCACATGGAAGAGTTGTTTGACGCTGTGGACTACTCGCAAGAGCGGAGATTGAAGTTAGCAGTGTTGCAGTTGAGAGAGCATGCGCAACGCTGGTGGAAGGGTACTTCTCGTGTCATGAGAGAGACTGGAGTTGTGATTTCGTGGGAGAGCTTATGTGTAGCTTTTCGATAGGAGTATACCCCTGAGTCTCTCTACAACAACCGTGAGAGGGAGTTCGACAATCTGAAGCAAGGGAACTTGAGGGTGGTCGAGTATGCCAGGCAGTTTTCTTCGCTGTTGTCGTATGTTCCCCATGTTTCGAACCAGGAGAGAACGAAGAGGAACAAGTTTTTGAGAGGGTTGAGACCCGAGGTGCTCCAGATGGTGTTAGTTGGTTCCCCTGTAACGTATGCTGAGGCTGTGGATAGAGCAGTGGACATTGAGGAGAGTCTGATGGAGGTGTAGAATCAGGTTCAGCCGATAGCTGGACGTAGTTTCCAACCTGTACCGAAAATGATGCCTTCTTTCCAATCTCCTCAAGTGCCGCAACAGTCAAATCTTCAGAGGTTCAAGCCTCGAGGGAAACAGTTTAAGAAGCGTTCGAACTCGAGTTCTTCTGGTTCAGTGAGTTCTGATGGTAGTGGCTCCGGAGGAGGAGTGACTTGTGGACAGTGTGGAGGTCGTCATATGACTTCTCAGTGTCGTGGAGTTCAGGGCCTTTGCCATAACTGTGGGCAGCCTAGACATTTTGATCGAGTTTGTCCGGCTAGAGGACAGTCTTTGGGTCAGTCGCAGCAAGGTTCAACTGGTGGTTCTTCGCAGAGACCGCAACCTTTTGCTCAGTCCCAACGATTAGGTTTCCAACCCCGTGAACCGTCTAGGTTTGGTGGACCTTCGAGACCTCAATTTCCGGGACCGCAGCAGGCTCAGGTGAACGCCTTGACGAGAGCGGGTGGAGGATAGACCAGAGGGAGTGATTGCAGGTACTTGCTTTATCTTTGACTTTCCTGCACGAGTTTTGTTTGATACTGGAGCATCACACTCCTTTATTTCTGAGTTGTTTGTGTATGAGTGTGGGTTGATATCTTCCCCACTGTGTGATGTTGTCTCTGTATCTACCCCTGCTGGCGTGAGTTTATTGTCCCGTGAGGTGGTGTTGGATTGTGTTCTTATGTTTGATGAGCATGTGTTGGTGACCAATCTCATTGTTTTGGGAATTAGAGATTTTGATTGTATCTTGGGAATGGACGTGTTGTCCAGTTATAGAGCGACAATGGATTGTTTCCATGGTGTAGTGAGATTAGGCCTGAATTTGGAGAGAAATTGGATTTCTAAGGTGCTGATTCGCGACCTCAGATTCCTTTTGTGTCTGCCATGGAGATGTTTAGTTTGTTGTTGCTGATTCGCGACCTAAGATTACCTTTGTGTCTACCATGGAGATGTTAGTTTGTGTCGCTAGAGAATTCAGGGTTTATGGTCTATGCCTTGGATGTTTCCGAAGTATCACGAGTAGAGTTGAGCGATTTTCCGCTTGCTCGAGAGTTTCCTGACGTGTTTTCGGATGAGATTCCTGGATTTCCTATGAGACGAGAGATTGATTTTAGTATAGAGTTGGTGCCAGGAACAGCCCCGATTTCTAGAGCTCCGTATCGGTTGGCGCCAGCTGAGTTGAAGGAACTCAAGGAGCAGTTGCGTGAACTGTTAGAGAAGGGCTTCATTAGACCGAGTATGTCGCCCTGGGGAGCTCAAATTCTTTCTGTGAAGAAGAAGGATGGATCTATGAGTGTGTGGATTTTTGGCAGTTGAACAAAGTGAAGATTAAGAACAAGTATCCGTTGCCGAGGATTGATGACTTGTTTGACAATTGCAGGGATCTGCAGTATACTCTAAGATTGATCTGCGATCTGGTTATCATCAGTTGCGGATCAGAGACGCTGATGTGGCGAAGACGGCTTTCAGGACGAGATATGGGCATTATGAGTTTTTGGTGATGCCTTTTGGATTGACGAATGCTCCTGATGTATCATGGATTTGATGAATCGCGTCTTCAGTGAGTATATCTATCGTTTTGTGATTGTCTTCATAGATGACATCCTGGTGTATTCGAAGAACTTCAGAGAGCATAAAGATCACTTGAGATTGGTTTTGTATAAACTGAGAGACTCACAACTGTATGCGAAGTTCATCAAGTGTGAATTCTGGCTGGATAGAGTTGTATTTTTGGGTCATGTTATTTCAGCGCAAGGAATTTATGTGGATCCGAGTAAGGTCGAAGCAGTTCTTAACTGGGAGCGACCTAGGAATGTTTCTGAGATCCGTAGTTTCTTGGGTTTGGCTGGCTATTATAGGCGTTTAATTGAGAAGTTCTCTTCGATAGCTAGGCCGATGACTCAGTTGACCCAGAAAGATAGGAAGTTTGTTTGGACTGATGAGTGTGAGTCGAGTTTCCAGTTGTTTAAGGAGAAGTTGACTACTGCTCCTGTGCCTTCTAGTTCTGGAGGTTTTGTAGTTTTCCAGTTGTTTAAGGAGAAGTTGACTACTGCTCCTGTGCCTTCTAGTTCTGGAGGTTTTGTAGTTTGCTCTGACGCTTCTCTGAGTGGTTTAGGATGCATGTTGACGCAGAACGGGTATGTGATTTCTTACGCGTCTCGATAGTTGAAGACCCATGAGACGAGATACCCCGTTCATGATCTTGAGTTGGCTGCGATAGTGTTTGCCTTGAAGATTTGGCGTCACCATTTGTACGGAGAACAATTTGTGGTATACACCGACCACAAGAGTTTAAAGTATATCTTCACGCAGTCGGATTTGAATATGAGGCAACGCCGCTGGATGGAGTTGCTGAAGAATTTTGAGTGCGAGATTCAGTATCAGCCTTGGCGGATGAATTTAGTGGCCGATGCTTTGAGTAGGAAAGCCCAACCGGCGATGTTGATGTCGATGAGAATATCCAAAGTCCATGAGGATTTGGGGACTTCTGGGTGACGTTTTCAGCCGAGTGATCAGTACTTTGTGGTTTCTTCTTTTCAAGTTGAACCACATATTGTAGCAGACATTAGAGCAGCGCAGAGGACTGATCCGTATGTGCATGAGTTGAAGATTAAGGCTCAGAATGGTCAGTCTGAGGATTTTTCTGTTTCTTCTGATGGATGCTTGAGATTTTGAGATAGATTGGTGGTTCCGAATTTGATTGATTTGAAGGAAGCCATCTTGAATGAAGCTCATTGTAGTCGATACAGTGTGCATCCGGGCGAGAGAAAGATGTATCATGCTTTGAAGTCTCACTATTGGTGGGGAGGCATGAGGAATGACATCTCTGGATTTGTAGCTTGTTGTTTGAATTGTCAACAGGTCAAGGCCGAGAGGATGAAACCTGGTGGATTACTACAGAGTTTAGAAGTGCCTCAGTGGAATTGGGAGCACATTGCCATGGATTTTGTGATGGATTTGCCTCGATCGAGTAGGGGATATGATACTATTTGGGTTGTGATTGGTAGACTTTCGAAGTCAGCCCATTTCATTCCCTATGATGTGAGGTGTTCGATGAAGAAGATGGCGCGACTGTACATTGACCATGTAGTGAGATTGCATGGAGTGCCGGTTTCAATAGTGTCTGATAGAGATCCAAGGTTTACTTCCCGATTCTAGAAGAGCTTGCAGGTAGCGATGGGTTCGAGATTGGCTATGAGTACAGCCTGTTAGAACATGCATCGTTTATTTAAGGTTTTGTGTAAATCAAAAAGGAGAGATTGATGGATCTGTTTTGACAGATCCTGATTAAGTTTTGAATTACACAAAACCTGTTATTGTGTTTCTAACAATTCCACTTAAGTGTGAAGATTTTAGTAATGAAGAATAAGATGAACAGTAGCAGAAGCTTGTCCAGCCGATGGTTCTCAAGATGAAGTTCAGCAGTTGGTTTGGTGCATTCATTTAGACGGCAGCTGGATTAGCAATGGAGACGTCCAAAGTTAAATAAGTTGTTCGTAATCAGGCGGAGGCCAAGTTGAACCAGCTGGAGCGAAGTGAATCAGCTGGAACGATGAGAAGACCAGCTGCAAGCGCAAGAGATAAAGCGACGTCGTAGAAGAAGATTCCAGTCGCAAGTTATTGTTGAAGAAGCTGTTGTCAGTTACTATTCACGAAGCTGTTAGCAGTCACGATTCATATTACTGTTAACGAATCTGTTAGCAGTTGACATTCATATTACTGTTAACGAATCTATTAGCAGTCGTGATTCATATTACTGTTGACGAATCTGTTAGCAGTCGCGATTCATATTACTGTTGACGAATCTGTTAGTAGTCGCGATTCTAATTACTGTTGACGAATCTGTTGACAGTCGCTATTCAAGAAGCTGTTGATAGCTGATGAGCAATGTTGAACAAGAAACTGACAACAGCAAACGTAACAGTGAAGAAAGCGACGTCGTGCTAAAGAATCAGCAGATGGTTAGAGTTCAGCAGATGAAGAAAACAGCTGGAGCGCTAAGCATAGATGATGTCATCAGCAGTGACATCACAATCAGCAGGAAGCTATTGTTAACCAGCAGATGGCTACAGTGGAATGGATTCAGCAGAAGCGCAAAGTCAAAGATTCAGCAGATGATATGTGAAGTTGGTGATTGCAAAACGATGTCGCTTGAATAAGTTGGAACAACAGCGTTTTGCATTCGCGATAAGAATCAGCAGGAAGATTTTGCGATGGCAATGACCAGCAGGCGCAAGCATTTGGTGGATAGCGTGTTTTGCTAAGGATTGCAAAACGACAGTTCTTGATTTAAGAGAAACGACGGCGTCTTGGACTTACAAAGAACTAGCAGGTACTTCTTCTAAGAATGACCAACAGGCAGCTACAGTGCAACCAGTCGAGGGGACTCAAGTTAGCGATAGCAAAACGATGTCGTTTACATAAGTTGGTACGACAACGTTTTGCCTTCGCGCTAAGATTCAGCAGATGGTTTGCGATGACACAACCAGCTGGTGTAAATCAAATGATGACCAGTTGGAGTGCAAATCAAATGTTAATCAGCAGTTGGTAGCGACAGCTCATCCAGTCGAGAGCTTCAATGAACCAGCTGTTGCTATGCACTCAGTCGCAAGCTGAAGTACCAGTCGCAAAGATCCAGACGCAACGATAATTTCAGCAGCAACGCAAAGAAGAGTGAAGACTGGACAGCTGCGAATAAGAAATATGCGAAGGCAACGCCATTTAAGAAGGAAGACGAGTGTGAAAAGATTGATGGTTGAAGTTGTTGTTGCACAGAAAAGAGAAAATCAATAGAAGACAACAACAGAGGGAAGAACACAGGAAGATGAAGCAGTCGACAATCATTCTTGAGAGGAGCTTATTGTGTCGACTGCTGAATCTGTATTAGCTCGTTTAGGAGCATTTCCCTAGTGTGTGAGATGTATCTTTTGAGAGTTGTGCATACACTGTAATTCTCACACACAGAGATTCATTCACATTCATTGTATAGTGAATGAATCTCAAAACCTTTTCAACACAGGTCCTGTCCAAGCACGATGACGTAAAACTCATGTGTATGTAGTTAATCACACAGTTGCGGCTGGTGTGCATTTGTGGAGTCTAGGAGTTCTCACAGCTGCTGGTTGTGGGATCGGGTCTGTACACAAGTTGTAAGATCAAATCTTCTAGTGGATCCTTCCGAGGTGGAAGAAGGGGAGATGTAGGGCATTGAGGTCCGAACTTCCAGAAACAAATATTGTGTATCGTGTTCTTTAAGCTTTCAGCACTCGCATTATTTTAGCACGCATTAACACACGTTTACAGTTCAGCACTTGCATCTTATACTTAGCATCGCATACAGTTAGCACACAAGCACTTGCACAGTTTTGAACAGATTTATGTTGCACATAAATCTGTTTGAATCGTTTAAAATATAGGATTCAGTTCTGGTATTTTCCGCATGATTTTTAAATCATACCAGATCTGTCTCCGGTTCTCTTCTGTTTATTTTAGATGTTCAAGAACATTGAGCTATTGCAGCTCCGTATTAGCAGCGCGAAAATTTTTAATCGCTCATTTTAAATCAACGGCTGCTAAGTTCCTTCGAAAAACAGGGACCAACACAGCCTATCACCCACAGACAGATGGTCAATCTGAGAGGACCATTCAGATTTTAGAAGGTATGCTGCGAGCGGTTGTTTTGGATTTCAGTGGTGGCTGGCAGGATTTCTTGTCCTTAGTTGAGTTATCTTATAACAACGGCTACCAAGTGACTATTGAGATGGCCCCGTTCGAAGCGCTGTATGGTCGTAAGTGTAGATCACCTATCTGCTGAGAAGAGATTGGTGAGAAGCAGTTGTCTACTCCTGAGTTTGTGCAGCACATGAAAGATCAGGTTGAGTTGATTCGGAGTAGGATGAAAGCTGCTCAAGATCGACATGCTAGCTATGCTAATAAGAGACGCCGACCTCTAGAATTCGAAGTTGGTGATCAAGTGTTTCTCAAAGTTTCTCCTTTCAAGAGTGTGATGAGATTCAGACGAAGAGATTGGTGAGAAGCAGTTGTCTACTCCTGAGTTTGTGCAGCACATGAAAGATCAGGTTGAGTTGATTCGGAGTAGGATGAAAGCTGCTCAAGATCGACATGCTAGCTATGCTAATAAGAGACACCGACCTCTAGAATTCGCAGTTGGTGATCAAGTGTTTCTCAAAGTTTCTCCTTTCAAGAGTGTGATGAGATTCAGACTGAAGGGTAAATTGACTCCTAGATTCGTTGGTCCTTTTGAGATTGTTGAGAGGATTGGACAGTTGGCTTATATATTGAAACTGCCTGATGAGTTAGCAGCGATGCATGATGTGTTTCATGTGTCAATGTTGAGGAAATATGAGCCAGATCCATCCCATGTGTTGAGGACTGATGAAATAGAGCTGTATTATACCTTGAGCTATGTTGAATATCCAGTGCATATTTTAGATAGGAAGGACAAGCAGTTGAGGAATAAGGTTATTCCGTTGGTGATGGTCCAATGGAGCAAGC
>KV013387.1:0-19014 GCA_001598015.1 Dorcoceras hygrometricum
AAAACATACATTCAAAATATCAATACTCAAAATATGAGTTAACTCAAACTCATACAATACAGGTAACATCAATAACTCAAATCAGAAATAGATCCCCAATACATAAAAACATGGGCATCCCCCGGTTCAATACATAATAAAATAAACTGGGACTCAAGGGCAAGGGGATCGACCAGCTGGCGCTCCACTCGGTCCAGCCTGGTTACCTGAAGTTCCTGCAAATGGGCAACGCAGACCCAAACAACACAAAAGCAGGAAAAGAAATACGAGGTCAAGCCTCAGTAGTAAGAGCCATCAAAACAGCTAATCATGCAACATGCTATAAATCAATGCTATGAAATGCATGAGGGCTATCAAGGATTGGATAGCTAGACCAGCATATCGACTGGCAAATCATCTCAAGCGGCCTCTATACCATGGCAATCGGCCGGTGGAAATCATCGGTCCGTGATCATCGGGGCCCGTCAGCCCATCAGAGCTCGGTGGTAGACACTCGAATCCGGCAGTCACCACTCCGATGATAGCGTTGGAATTTTCGGGCACGACACATCTGTCGGCCAGTCACAACGTGGCTCTCAATCAGGTCATCAATCAATCTGTAACATCAGGCTCAAGATGTATGCATGTATGCCATTCAGAAATCAATGCTCAATGCATACAAGTCACAGTACGTGAAACAGAACATAAATCAATCAATAAAACACATTTTGCTCACGCAAATACAGCCATCAAAATCAACCAGATTTCACAGCCTGAAATATACACATGCTCATGCATCAAAGCTGTCCAGAATTGCTCAAATTCGTACCTCCAAAAGCTGATTTCTACCTCACAGATTTCTCACCAAGCGCTGCAACCTCACGACCTAAGCAAAACAGATCTCTCCGACGTCGGAAACACGGCAGAGACTCCCTGGAAGTTATGAATTGTTGTTTTCGTATTGATCGCTCCCGGTTATTTTTGATTGTTCTTCCGCTGCCTCGCCGGGGGTGGATCCGGATCCCCAACATTCCTCCGCACTGTCCACAAGACATGCTGCCTGAACCACTGTCAGAACCACTGCCAGAACCAGAACTCGCCGAACCAGAGGAACTCGAATTCGCCTTCTTCTTGAACTGCTTCCCTCGAGGTCGAAACCTTTGGCGATTCGTCTGCTGCTGCGATCCCTGAGGAGAATTGAAAGATTGCGACGCATCTTGAACAGGCTGAAAGGTGCGTCCAATAGTCGGATGAGTCGAAGCACCCTCCTCCAGCAGACTCTCCTCAATATCTACCGCCTGGTTCACTGCCTCTATGTAGGTCGCAGGTGAACCAGACAAAACCATCCGATACAGATCAGGCCTCAAGCCTTTCAGAAATTTGTTCCTCTTCGTCCTTTCCTGGTTGGCTACGTGTGGCACATAGATCAAAAGAGCAGAAAAATGTCGGGCATACTCAGCCACTCGCATGTTACCCTGCTTCAAGTTGTCGAACTCTCGCTCGCGACTGTTATAGAAGGACTCCGGGGTATACTCCTGTCGGAACGCCTCACAGAAGCTCTCCCAAGTGATCACATCCCCACTATCACGAAGGTAGGAGAAGTACCTCTCCACTAGCGCTGTGCGTTGTCTCTCAGCTGCAACATCGCCAGCTTCAGTCTCTTCTCGAGAGCGTATTCCAGAGTATCGAACAACTCATCCATCTGAACTAACCAAGCCTCAGCCATCGCACCATCCTCGGCAGCAGAAAACGTCGGAGGGTTCGTCCGCTGAAACCTAGCTAAAACCAACTTCATCTCGCTTATCTGTCTAGTAACATTCTCAACCTGATGAACATCATCATCGCTACCTGCCCTAGACTCCTCATCAGTACGTCTAGTCGCCCTACCTCTTCCTCTCCTCGGCGGCATCTAACAGTCTAGAGGTAAGATCTCACATCATACTATATCACTAGACAGATAAAAGATCACATAAATCACAGAGTCACTCAAAATCAAATCAAAATGTGCCTAGACTCGAGTGTGATCAAAGGAAATCAAGCTTATCCCAGTTTAAGCTCTGATACCAAAAATGTCAGGCCCCGTGCTAATCACTCAAGATAACAGCACAATTAAGCACAAAATCACGGAATCATAAAAATAGGGCTTAAAAATTTTTCGAAATAAAATGGGCCTGAACTCAAAATCGTCAGTCAATTACGAGTTGAATCAAGCTCATATAAAACAGGTAAAAATAATAACTCAAATCAGAAATAGATCCCCAATACATAAAAACACGGGGCATCCCCCGGTTCAATACATAATAAAATAAACTGGGACTCAAGGGCAAGGGGATCGACCAGCTGGCGCTCCACTCGGTCCAGCCTGGTTACCTGAAGTTCCTGCAAATGGGCAACGCAGACCCAAACAACACAAAAGCAGGAAAACAAATACGAGGTCAAGCCTCAGTAGTAAGAGCCATCAAAACAGCTAATCATGCAACATGCTATAAATCAATGCTATGAAATGCATGAGGGCTATCAAGGATTGGATAGCTAGACCAGCATATCGACTGGCAAATCATCTCAAGCGGCCTCTATACCATGGCAATCGGCCGGTGGAAATCATCGGTCCGTGATCATCGGAGTACGTGAAACAGAACATAAATCAATCAATAAAACACATTCTTCTCACGCAATTACAGCCATCAAAATCAACCAGATTTCACAGCCTGAAATATACACATGCTCATGCATCAAAGCTGTCCAGAATTGCTCAAATTCGTACCTCCAAAAGCTGATTTCTACCTCACAGATTTCTCACCAAGCGCTGCAACCTCACGACCTAAGCAAAACAGATCTCTCCGACGTCGGAAACACGGCAGAGACTCCCTGGAAGCTGAAATCTGTACAAGGTATCTAAAATCTCAGCTAAATCTGAACCTGTACATTCAAACACCTACGGCCAGAACTCTACTCAAGTTCCATACACCCACGCAGGTATTAAATACAAGAACAGAGCTCAAAATCGAGAAGAAACTCTTACCTAAAAGCTCGAGAAAGCTGAAAAGTTGTCGGGTTTCACTTATGCGAAAAGGTTCGAACTCTACTGCTGAAATGCTATTCTCCACTCCAATGAATCCAACCTCCAGCTGGTATAAATCAAGAGAGTTTCTCCAGGAGAACCAGCGCCACCAATCTCACTCAAAAAGGAGGCGTAAATCGATGAAGATCTCAGGGAAAAGGTTTCGAATGAACAGTAGCTAAAACGAGGGTTTCAAGAATGTCGGGGAAAAACAGAGGAATATCGGTGTCTAAAAATATCCTAAGTGTTGCTCAACACTTATTTTAAATTCCTCCATTCAATAGCTACTGAACGAGTCCAATACCGACAAAAACAGATTCCTGCATCAAAACATAGCGCCGAACAGATTTCTCAAATCCGCGCTCGCATCCATCAGATTCCAGCGTTAACATTAACTCTCACGCAACAAGTCAAAACGACAGCGTATCGGTGACATCTGAATGCTCCAACATTAATACACAACAGATCCCTTCGCTCGCACAAGTCAAAACATGCTATGCGTTTAACAAATCAGATCCCTCGAAACGCTACGCTAAACACAAGCGTCAAACGACGTCGCATCGCTCAAAACAGATCTCTCTCAAACAACAACGCTAGCAGCAGTCAACATCACCAGGTTGACCAAAACGTGGCACTCTCTTACGCTAGCTCACTAACGCTACCAGATTTCATCTTCAATGAGACATCCGAAGCCACAAAACGACGACGTAGCGCTTCTAGCGCCAAAACGCTACCATCAGATCTCTCTCTCCCTGGCAGATCTCTCACTCCACCAGACTTCACCAAAACGACAGCGTTCCACTAAAAATTCACGGCCACTCACGCATACGCCTAGGGACTCAGATCTCACTCGAAACGACGGCGTTTCACCACTAAACGCTAGGGGATCAGATTTCTTCCTTAAATTTCACCAATTCGACTCCAATTCTCGCACAGATTTCACCCGATAATTCCTGCGACTAAAATCTGAACAACTCCCCGAGAGATCTGAAATTCTCAAATCAGATTTCACCAAAAATATCAAATCTGAAATCTGAAAATTCGAGATTACAAAATCTCATGACTAATCCTATACAAAACCGATTAATCACTATTTCGAATTCTCAATCCTCACAGAAGGCATTAGACCAGTATGTTATTTGGCTTGTAAACATGTTTAAGATTTGTAAAATCATATTTCCTAGGCTTGGGTTGATGGTGATGATTTTAGGGCTTGTTCGATGGCTCGAATAGACCTTCCGGTCTCCGAGTATCCCGTTGAGGAGCCTAGAACGATCAAATTGATCTTGGTTAAAATTATCTATATTTTCTAACACATAGAAAACATGTTTACGGGCAGAAAATTTATGAAAATGAAAACGCTGAGTTTTATGACGTTAATGACATGAGGCGTGATGTTGACGTTTAAAGAAAAAGAAAGAAAATTATTTTGAGGATTTTAATGACTTGTGGCGAAGTTATGATTGATTACGTGTGTGTGGATGTCGCTCGATGGGTTGGGTGCCCCGCCAAACTTTACGGGAGTGTGGGTGGACCGATGGATTGGGGTTCCCCGCCAAATTGACTGATAACGGGCATGTGAATGTCGGCCTTCGGGTCGGGGTGTCCCACCAACCCTGGATCCTTGTATGCTTGATCAAGCAACTACGACTGATGACTGGAGAGAATTCCTGAGTCACACTTCATAAAATAAATTAAGGGAAATGTTATCTTGAGGATTGAGTTTATTTTCATGCCATGAAATATATGTTGAATATTTGAGATTAAAGTTTATTTAACGATGATGGTTGAAGTTTAAGGTTAAAGTTTTTATGTTGAAGTTGAAGTTTAAACCGTATTTTTGATATTGTTTTTTGATGCATGTTAAAGTATATTTATTACATATTATAAAGGTTTATACTTGCTGAGTCTTTAGACTCACTAAATCCGATTGTGTGCATGTGATACTGATTTTGAGGTTCGAGGTGGCGATGCTTGAGGAGTTCGGACCTTGGTAGTGCACTCCAGAGACCTTTAGCTTCTGCATTAGATCTTTTTATGGGATTATTTTATGGGAATTTTGAGGAAAAATTACACTGTTTTTGACATGATGTTTAATTGGGTTTTGATGCATGATTTTTACTCTGAGTTTTGCAAAAAAAAAAAAATTATGCCTCTAGTTTAAGTAAACTATTTTAGAAGAGTCGGGTCCTCACATCGAAAGTACTTAATCCAAATTAGACCCAAGTATATATGATACAAAAATCTTTGCTTTTTGATTTCAATCAGGTGGATCTGTAGAAGAAGTCAACATGGTACCTAGATATTGGTTACTCAAGACATATTACGGGTGATGTTAAGTTTCTATTAGAAATCATCTACACAAAAGGGACGAAAATCACGTTTGGTGATAATTCAAAAGATAACACTGTGGATAAAGGTAAGATTATCATGGTAATTGCATAACTAAAGACATATTGCTTGTTGAAAATATGTGCTATAATCTGAATAATATTAGCCAATTATGTTATAATAATTACATGGTTAATTTTCACAATCACACTTGCACAGTTCAGAGACTGATTGATCTGAGTACTAATAGAACACAGATCAGGCAACACCTACAAAGTGAATTGGTCATATCAGACCCCATCTGAACCAACTTTCTTAACTTCCGATTCTTCTAAATTTGATTATGATATAAGTGCATGAATCACTTGAATTTTCAAACAATTTATAGACTTCGTAGGCGTGATATGGTCACTGGTCTACCCAAATCGATTTTTCAAGATATAACTTGTTCTGCTTGTCAGCTTGGGAAACAAGTAAGATCTGTTTTAAAAATAAAGGGTGTAATTCTTTTCCGGAGCTTGAAACTACTTCATATGGAGTTGTTCGGTCATATCCTAGTGATGAGCTTAGGGGAAAGAAGTCGCTCTTGTGATCATTGATGATTACTCCAAATACCTGGGACATAATTTTTAAATCAAAAGATCAGAGTGTGGACCAGCTGATTCACATTTTAAACATCTTCGAATGAGAAAATTGTTCCATAAATCGGATTCGGAGTGATTGGGGTATCGAGTTTTTAAATAAAAAATTATCATCATATCTTGATAATCAAGGAATCAGGCATGAGTTGTCTGTAGTGAGATCATCTCAGCAGAACAGTTTTGCTAAGAGAAGGAATCGAACTTTAAAAGAGCTGTTGGAACTATGTTTACTCATTCCGGGATTTTTCAAAAGTATTAGATTGAAGCAAGTGAACACTGCATGCTATACACAGAAAATCGATGATTAATAAGCATATTGGAAAGATACCATATAAGATCTGGAATGTCAAGCAACCTTATATCTCCTATTTCTGGGTATTCAGATGCAAGTATTTCATTCATAAATTTAACTACTTTTTATGGCAAAGCTGATATAGGTATTTTCTTGGCCTATTCAGTTGTCACCCATTTTTCCGTCCTTTTAATAACATAACACTGTCAGATGAAGAGTTCATTCACGTTGTCTTTGATGAGTCTAGTTTAAGATCTAATTCCGCTGCAAACATTATTGATTTGAGTAATCGTCTATAAGCTAATAACCTTCATGAATCTAGTGAAGGTGAAGTATAGGTTAGGAGATTTGCTGACCCTCAGATCGACCTGGATACACAAGTCGACCTAGATATCAACACAAAAGCAGTCCAAGCTAAGGTTTACGTAATGCTAGACCAGATCGATCTGCTCCAATATAGGGAGCTCAAGTTGATCCAGTAGATGAAATGCAAGACGAGCAGCAGATTCAGAGTGGCTAAACCATATCAGACAATGCAGTAATCTGACACGGATCCCCTTGTATCTACTTTTCGGTGGAATAAGAATCATCAAACTGAGTTGATCATAACCATTGCTCCACTTAGGAAATGAGGTCAGATGATATATGAGTATTTAATTCTTCATTCATTTCATATATACAACCTAAGAAGGTAGACGAGGCCGTATTTGATACAAGCTGGACAGAATCAATGCAGGACAAACTTAGTCAGTTTGAATGAAAGAAAGTATAGATACTTGTTCCTAGGCAAACCAATACAATAGTTTCAGGCGGGCAAGTGATCTCTCCCGGGAACTGAGTGCGTCTTTAGGAATAAGCTAAATAAAATAGAGTAGTTGTAAGAAATATGATCGGTTTATTTGCTCAAGATTTCACGCAAGAAGAGGAATAAACTTCGATGAGACCTTCACACTTGTAGCCATTAGGATATTTCTTGTATGTGCTGCAATTTAAAGATTTTAAGGTCTTTCAAATTGATATCAAAAGTGCATTCTTGAATGTCATTGTATCTGTGGAAGTATATGTTACACAACTTCTTGGCTTTGTAGGTCATACCAATCCATATTATGTGTATAACCTGGACAATGCTACGTGTGATCTGAAACAAGTTCCAAGTGCTTGGGTTGACACTTTCCAATTTTTAACTGATTATAGTTTCATTAGTGGGGCACTGGATAAAATCCTGTTCAAATTTATTAAAAATGATCATGTCCTGGTAGTTTATATTTATGAACGACATCATTTTTGGAACTACTAACCCAAATCCATGTGAAAATTTTTTAAGCTGATGCAGGATAAGTTTGAGATGAACATGATGGGAGAGCTGAAGTTTTTCCTTGAAGTACAAGTCAAACAGCTTGAGAATGTGATATTAATCAATCAAGTTAAATATACCAAAGAGCTTCTGAAGAATTCCAAGATGGAAAACGGCTCAAATTTTGCCACTCCGATGAGTTCATCCATCAACTTAGGTAATGGTATATACGGTTGGCTTTAAAGCCACTTTTGTATATAAATGAAATGGGTTTTTGATGTAGTATTGTTCCTTTATTCCAGTGGTTACAATAGATATTTTAATCAGTTATTTAAGTCATTTAACTTAAATTAAATGGACTTATGGGAGTTCAATTAAATTCAAATGACTTAAATAACTGATTAAAATATATATTGTAACCTATGGAATAAAGGAACAATACTAGATCTAAAACTCATTTCAGTTATATACAAAAATGGCTTTAAAGCCAACTTTACATACCATACCAAAACAAAATTTAATAACTAAAGTGGCATTTCTTGGCCTACTTGATGCCAATAGTTTGACGTGTCTTCATTTTTCTTTCTTTCCTCCTTAACTAGTTGCAGCTCCCCGGACCAGGCCATTCCATCACAAAAAGTGCGTCTATTTTTATTGGGTGGCTCTCCAGCCTAACATGTGTAAGTTCACTAGTCCTAAAGCCGACTTTTCATAGGAATTCAATTCATGCTCCACAGATGTTCCCAGATAAATATATAACACAACTACTGTAAAGTGGATTGAATGCCGAATTGTCATTAAAGTCCCTGCTTGTTCATTTTCATATTCCTCTCGAACACTTGGGAAATATGGCTTCAGGTACTTGCCATTGATGCATCTTTTGTGTGATTCTCCACCCAAACTAGATAACCAGTAAGCATTCCCCTCCAATACTCTATGTACTCTAAATGGTCCTTAGGGGATCATTCCCCATTCCCTATCCTTTGCCCCTGTGGGGAGTATCAGTTTCCATACAACTTTTCCCTCATTAAATCTCTTCCTCTTGATTCTTTTATTATATATCCTTGCCACCTTCCCAGTTGCACTTCTTTTTGACGTACGGTAAGCCCACAATGTTTTTGATAAAAACCTTGGCCAGTCTCGAGGATTTTCTTTCATCATATTCTTTAAAATTCTGATTATTACTTTATTGGAATCTTAGGCTTGGCCATTTCACTGTGGATAGTGAGAGCATGAATTAATAAACTTAATCCCATAATCCAACAGTGCATGGATGTATATTATCTTTGGATTATCTGGACTTCCCAAATTTATTTCCTTCAATGGATCCTGAACTTCATGTGCACCATCCTTCATTTGATATTACGTCATTATTAGCTCATCAAGCTGGAGTTTGTCTTCTGCATCGCTATATTCTTCATGAATCACTTCGATTCCACATGACTCGAATCTCATCTCTTCAAACTTATCTAACATGTGCTGCACATTTATCTTGTGAATGGCGGTTGCAGCTACCTCCCTTTCCTCCCTTTCAATCCTCTGTAGTACGGTTATGATCATTGTCCTATAAGGCACAATGACAGTAGGTTTGAGGATTGTTTCCAGGATTTGGTTGGGAGTCGAACTTTCCATGTATACCGTTTTTTATCTTTCTTTATTCAAGCTTCGGATTTTGATGGCCCCAAAAATATCCATTGTAATACCGTGCTTCCACTGTGCTAGTATTAGCTTGAAAGGGTTGTGCATCAACTTCTACTATTTCCACTTCATCTCCTTTCCAAAATAGAAAGAGTTGATGCATCGACGATGGAATAACTGGTTGGCATGGATCCAGCTTCCTAACAGAGCTTGAAAATTAGCAGAAGAATTCACCACAAAATTGCACACTAAGAAGACAAACTCTCCACAATGACATCAGCTGAGAATACCCCAATATTTTTAGTTGATTCCCTAGTGAAACCAGACACCGATACCTCCGTTGGTATAATATCCCCTTCTTCTTTCCCAAATTCCCCATCATTCTTACTGGTAGCACGTTAATTGCTTAGCCATTGTCAATTAGGACTCTTGACACTGGCTTCCCAGTCAGATGAGCTTTAATGTACAATGGTCTTATATGTTTTGTCATTTCTCGTGTGGGTTTCTCTATTATCACTTTCTTTGGCTTGCTTGGATGTTCCTCCCTGATGATAACACTAGAATCTCCTTCGGGATTTTTAGCCTCTTCTGTGTCAATGGTCTCTGAACTATGGTTCATCGTCTTTTCTTCATCACCATTCCATAATTAAAATTTCTCTGGAAAAATCACCACACCGGTGTTGCAGTCTACTGATATGTGAAATTTATGTTGGACCTGTGTTTACAGATCAAAATGTTAATTTTGATTAACACAAATCTGCTATTATCTTACTAACGATTTAATATTGACGTGCAGTCCCAGAGCAGCGTAGAAGATATCCAAGCTAGTTAAGGACAAACCAGCTCGGATAAAAGAAGACCAGATCAGGGACGTAAGTCAAGCTGGATAGCTTACAAGAGATGGGTTTAATGTGGAGGATGAAGATGAAGATGGAGATGAGGAAGAATCTGTGAGAAGTAGAACCCTGAAGAAGAAGAAGAAAATACAAGAGCAGGGTGTACTTGATCAGTCTCCATAGGTCCAAGCTGGATAAATGTTGGAGCAGATCAGATTGGACAAGAGATGCATGCTATTATGGAGATGTCAAAGCTGGAGCAGTGAGGGGACGCCCAAGCTGGTGCGGCGGAAGACATCTAATATGGAACAGTGATGGGACGCCCAATCTGGTACAGCAAAGGAAAATCAGCTCAGGAGAACAACAGCTCAGATCGTTGATCAAGCGCAGATTAAAGATCCAGTGAAAGCTGAATCAGTGTAGATGTGATCCAAAAAAGAAGGGATATAATCACTGGTGCAAAATTTTTCCAGTGTAGAGGATCACATGCTATTCGATACCACAGGAATCGTGGAGGAAGAATGCTGTAATGAAAGAAGAAATCGGCTGGGAAGGAAACCAGGTGGGAAACAAGCTTAGAGCCCAGCAATTTTCAAGAGCAGACAAGAGAAGTAAAGAACATAACAAGAGCAGCTAAGAGCAGATAAGAAGTGCAGCTTAGATAAGAAGCAGATATCAGCTCAAGAGTAGCTTAGAGATCAGCTAATAGAGACCAGCTGGGAAGACACCAGCTGGTAGACCAGATCAGAAGCCTTGCTCTAGATTAGATAAATTAGTTTGTGCTATCTCAGAATACTAGAACACAAACTAATTTGTCTGATTGAGACACAAGCTCGAAGTCAGCAAAGGCTGCAAACGCAGGGAACTCAAGTCAAATAAAACCTGCAACACATTTAATGCTAAAGGACACAAGGTACAACTTTGTCGGAAGCCTTTAAAACGGCTACAACATTGTGTTCAACGGATATAACAGATCAGAGGATTTATATCTAGAGTAGCAGCACAAGCTGAAGGCATGATCGCAGAAAGGATGAGAGGAAAATATGCTCTTGACAAGAAGAATAGATAAAAATAGAAAACCAAGAATAGTGCTTAGTCGAAGGTTTGCACACTCAAGTGGCAGCTGATGTGCAAGCTAGTCTGGTGCCCAGGTGTGAGCTGGTGCACATGCCGTGAGCTTCAAAGGAAAATCTTATTCGACAGCACAACCCTAGGAAGAAATCGAGAGACCAACGCAAAGAGGAGCACTTCCCAGTGTGTGATATTTTATATTCGAGAGATTGAGCGTTCACTGTAAATCTCACACACGATTCACACACAGATTCCTATGATGAACTGATTAGGTTCTGTGGGTGAATCAAAACCAATATTCCTTTCCCTTGTAGTATTTGGACAGATACGTTAAACAAGTCTTGTAGTCTTTCTCACGGAGACGTAAAAGAAGTGTTGTTAGACACACAGCTTGCGGACTGGTGTGCATAGGTGGCTAGGAGTTCTTGCAGCTTGCGGGCTGTCGGATCGGGTTGCAATAGAGGCTGTTGTAATCAAATCTTCTAGTGGATCCTTCCCGTGCGGAATAAATGGAGACGTAGGAGATTCAGCTCCAAAATTCCATAAACAAATTGCAGCGTATTTCTTTACAGCTTTCTGCATTTAACATTCACTCATTTCATGTTTTATAACTGTGTTTAAAACTATTAATAAGCTTTAGATTTTCAGAGAGCAGTTCAAGTTATTTTCGTAAGATTTTACATCTTACTTGATCTACTTCTTGGTACACAAACATTTCAAGAACATCGAGCTATTGCAGCTCAAGACTTAAACCAGATTGCATGCGATCTAGACCAGCTCACAGAGCCGCTGGTCCAACTCCGCCCTGATTTGGTTTTCCAGTTACGTGATGACTAGTTTTCAAACCAAAATCTTTAAATGCACGTAATTTGAGGGTCTTTGATCCCAACAACTGGTATCAGATCGGTTTACGATCTGGTATCCTTGTTTTTCGATCCCATCAATTGGTATCAGAGCAGGTTGTTCTTGAAAGTGCATTTTAAATTGAAAACTTTTAACGGTTTTAAAATGGTTTCTGCTCTGATAGTAATTTTCTGCGAAAAGCTTGTCCGTGCTACCAAATCGTTCTAAGTATTTTAAAACTCACTCTATAAAGATAGGGGGAGTAATTATTTTTGAATAGTAGAGCACTGGACCAAGAGTAAAAGGTGCGGCAACATCTCTTCTGTCGAGCTGACAGATTGCGCGAGATCTATCGACGCCAAGACCTCTTACTTTGTATGTGCTGAAATAATAGCGCATATGATAGAGTTCGAGAGAAACAGAAGAGATTCTGTGAATTCAATGATCATTTATCTTCCAGTCCTTTTAGATGAGCATTTTCCAGTAGCATGAAATCCGATTTTAAAATCTCATCTCATGCATTTGTTTTCGCTTGTCGTCTCTTGCAAAATGTTTTCTTTTCGAAAAATAAAATTACCCCGTGCTCTGTTATCACTTTCTTTGGCTTGCTTGGATGTTCCTCTCTAATGATAACACCAGAATCTCCTTCAGGATTTTCAGCCTCTTTTGTGTCCATGCTCTCTGAACTATGGTTCACTGTCTTTCTTCATCACCATTCCATTAAAATTTCTCTGGCGAAATCACCACACAGGTGTTGCAGTCTACTGATATGTGAAATTTACCCACACGAAAATCAATTGTTTTGTTTTCTCGATGTCATCCTCGCTAAGCGGATCATCACCATACTCACTACTCTTGTATTCAGTAGCCTTTCTACAGAACTTGGACTTACTAACCATCTTTCCTGCTAGTTCCCTCTTAGCGGTTGCTCTCTCTCTAAGCAGTTTTCCATTTTGTGTTGTAGTGAGTGTTTAGGGAATTTATTGTGTGGAACCACTCTCCAAGCATTATCAACGTCATTCATGGGTGGGAGGACAAACATCGGTCTAGCTTGATGCTCTTCTGCTCTCACTCTTTGAGTTTTTTCACTAGACTCACTTTTTGTCACTGTGACCATGCAGTTTATGAGTATTTACTGTTTGAACCCTCGAGCGGTTTTCTCCTTCTGTCTGGTATACTCTTGACATTCGTTGATACGCCTCCCCTGGGTAGTAAGTTTCACTTGTTTTCCTGAGGAAATATTAGTTCCTCGGCCAACGGGCCGTAGATCCACCAACATTTCCTGAAATCCTCCTTTGAACATGTTTTGCTCTTGACCTACCATAACTTCTGTTAGTTTTGAGCATCTCTCCTTTTGGGATCCAATAGATTCTGACCTTCTTCTCGGTCATCACACGGCTTTCTTGTCTGTCATTCAAGAATTCCCTCAAATATGTCGTATTCATATTTATAGATGCCACTAGAGGGAACCGGTCATTGTCCACGGCCATGGAATCTTGTTTTTCTGGAATTTCAACACTCCATTATTGCTTCTTTCCTGTACAATGTTTTTAAAAGCCCAACGTGAATTATAGTATGGTTGTGTGAATCATGATACTTATAGTAGTCACGTCCCTTGGTTTCAACTTTGAAAGGTACTAAATGATTTAGCGAAAAGGTAATGAACCTTTATTTTACCTAATAGTCTAATATCTCATCCGTTTTGGATACATCAAAAGTGTACTTCATGTCCTTAGCAGGGAGTATGTTGTTTTTCTTTTCTGATTCCCCCGAATTTTTCTTGAGTAAAGGGTAGATATATGATCCATTGGTACGGAGTTCCGCCACGTCTAACTCTTCTATTTCCTTATAGTACGAGCCTAACATTGTCTTTTTCTTGTAAGTTTCTTCTTTTAACAACTCTCCATACTCCGCTACTTTGGAACATAACTCAAAGAAGTCTCTAAATTCCATGCATTGGAATTTCTTCCTCAACTCAAAGTCCAACCTTTCTGCACCATTTTGACGAATTCCACTTCTGTTAGGAAGACTTTAAACCTATTTTCCATCTTTTTAAACCTGTCCACAAACATATCAACAGATTCACCTTTCTTTTGGCTAATCCTGGACGGATCAAAAATACATACATCTGGTTCGGTGTGATAAAACTGAGTGTGAAAACTGCCTTTCCATGTCTTGCTAAGTGAGGACAGATTTCCTTGGCAATAGTGTGTACCACGTAAATGTTGTACCAGTCAATGAATTGGGGAATATCATGAGATTTTAACTTGCGAAATTTTCCAGATTTGCCAACATCCCACATTTTATTGTGAACCTGGCAATGTGCTCTACTGTTGATTGTCCATATTTGAGAAACAAATTAATGTCTGGAATTTTATAACCTCTGGGATATGGATTGTTGTGGTCTATCATCTCTGGATATGATTTGTGAAACTCAGGATGGTCTATCACTCTCAAAGCCTGTCCATACAATTCTAGTGCGGTTTCTCTAACCATTTCCATATCGATCATAACCATGTTCCTATGCTAGAGGGATGATTGTAGTATTGTTCCCCGTGAGCTTGATAAGCTCCGTTTCAAGTATTGATGTTAGCATTCACCGCTGGAAACCCATACCGATGCCTTCTTCATACAAAACTGGTTGATTTGCTGGGTTAGTTATGTTATACAATTGATGTAGGTGGGATCTCGGGTTCACATTTCCATGTCCTCTAGTAATCACAGGGTTCTTCTGAAAAACAGTTTCTTCTCTCCTATGAAGGGGTGTGTACCTCTTTTCCTGACTCCGGGGAGTTGGAATAGAGCGGTGAGCTTCACCCTCTCTAGAACTCCCCGCACATTGTTCTGGTTCTTTGTGTTGGAAATTCCCCTGGTTCGTGGACTGCGTGGTGTGACTCACCAATGCCTTCACGTAAGCCAAAATGCCCTTAGCCATTTCTTTGGAAGCCTCTTCCACATCAACAAAATTCTTCTCTGGTGCATGTACCTGTGGTTCAGCAGGTTGTTTTGCCACAGCCTGGTCATGAGAGTGGTCTTCAATACGGTCCACCATGCCTTGAACAGATATTTCTGGTTGGTTCTCATCTACAGCTTTCTTTGGAAGCCTCTTCCACATCAACAAAATTCTTCTCTGGTGCATGTACCTGTGGTTCAGCAGGTTGTTTTGCCACAGCCTGGTCATGAGAGTGGTCTTCAATACGGTCCACCATGCCTTGAACAGATATTTCTGGTTGGTTCTCATCTACAGCTTGGAGCTCTTCTAGTTCTGGAATGCTGTCAATTTCTTTTTCCTTATCAGATGGTTCCTTTCTTCTTGGCGGCATATCTTGATCCCACCGGACGTGCCAAATTTTATTTGTACTATTGTGCAATTTTCTGGTGCGCCAGGTGCTTCAAGCACCAAATTGTGAAAATGAAAAAATCTAACTTCTAATAAATCAAACGACAATGAGAACTAAACTTGATCGTTGGTTCTAATCTCCTAAACTAATATGACACCAAAAATAAAGAAATAAACTAGGAATTACGGAAGTAAACCCCTGACATGATTTGTGGTTCAACAAACGTAGAAATTTACAATAAAATTGAAATATAACTTTAAATAAAGTTGAACTTGAATATTGGAAATCCTAAATAGAAACTAAGGAATTTCGGGTGAATAATTGCAGAGCTTTTTTGCAGATTCTGAGCTGAATGTTGAGTCCTTTCCTTGTTATTTTTTCTTTTCTCTGGCGATGTAGTTTTTAGTCTTGGGAGTTTGTCAACTTGGGCCATGATCTCACGATCTACTCCACACTGCACGTCGCTTTACAAAATTTCTACCCGCTTCTTTCAGTTATTCCAAAATGATTTAAAATATGCGTGCGCTTTCCGATGTCAATTTATCCGATGAAATCATATTGGGCTTGGGCTTCTCCGTAACTGGACCAATTTTAATTTTGGTGCAAATAGAAGGGATGGTGGGTATGTTCAAAACTCCGGATTCATCTGGAATAAGAGGATTTCTAGCGTGTTTTCTCTGCTTAATTATTTTGTTTAAGAAATCATTTATGGGGTGTATCCTATATAAGAGATTTGATAACTTTTATTTACGTTTGAATATTTTGAAAATATCTAAGATCAATCAATTATATAATGGTATTCAAAATACACTTTTGTGGAGCTATTAGCTGTCAAATGGTCTTAACTTTTAAAAATTTACAAAAATCTAGAGTTATTCAAATGTCAATGGATTTATTAAACTATTTGAATAATTGATATACAAACATTAAAGCAAAAGGTACAGCTATAATCTGCCAAAATGTCTTTTGTCCAACCGAAAGATTTTGATGTTTGTAAAATTTATTACCACATATTTATCTCTTTTGCCCATCTTTTTTCATCCCCACTAACCCACTCTCCTTTATCTTCAAAATATAGCTCTATATATATTATTTTTATATATGTTTCGTTTGTTGCTAATCTATATGCAATGATTTGTAAATTTTTTTTACAATAATTTGGAAAAAAAGTTATGTGTCGTAGAACTTTTTGAATTTCAGAGTTGGTTTCTTAAATTTTTTAATTACAATTCATAATGTTCAGTTAAGCGTGCGTGGATTAGAGTATTATTGAGATTAATGACCTCCTAAAAAGCTCTCATACATCAAACTGTTGATATTGTGCCACTTGATCTAGTTGACTATGTAAGGTGAAAAATTTATCTCAGATCTTAAGGAATAATACTATTTATACTAGAGAGAGGACAGTCGGTAAGAGAATAGTAAGATTGTTCTCTAAAACATATGAAACGAACCAGACTCTAGAAATTTTTTTTTAAACAAGTGCGGAAAACATAAACTTAAAGTATGGCTCGTTCCTTTCTAAAACATTGATAAGCCATTTCTCAAAAATACTTTTAAACATAAATAAAGAAATAATTAAAACGTTAAAACATCCAACATACTAAAATCACTGAGTAAAATACTGAATGTAAACATGTTTAAAACCCAATATCTAGAACTGTATCATGGCAGAACTGAAACATAAAGGCGGTCACGGGGTATGGCAGAACTGAACATAAAGGCGGTCACGGGATACTGCTGCAGCAGGCGCTCAGAGGTCCTCACCTCAAGTCGGAATATACTTTCGACGGGATCATCACCTGCACCATTTAAACCTAGTGAGCCTAGAGGCTCAGCATGCTCTATCGTAATATATAACAAAGTACGTACTAATAAAACTCATGCAAGCACATACTTGTAATTAAAATAACGTTAATGCGTGAATGCGTGCATGATCTTAAAACATTTCTTCATACATTTCATATCATATAACATATAAGGCATGACATAATGTAACCTGAAAAATGTATGAGTCGTATCAGTGAATGTGAGCGGGCGTATGACTGATCAGTCGTAATAACCAACGTACGTGGCGGTGTGGTTCACCCCGATATCACACGAGGATCCCTATATGTCACACCTCCTATAAACTGCCACTTCACCCCGATATCACACGAGGATCTATAGGCCCTATAATCATACCTAACAACAAGGGATCCCCGGGCCCGGCTACCCGGCTAACTCGCATCATAAAACTTTGCCACATCACCTCAATCCCTCGGGTTTTATCTTCAAAAGAGACATGCATGATCGTTTCATAAAATCTCATGATGCGTGAATTTCTTAAAATCATGCAATTTAAATGTTTAGCCCGTTAATGTATATTTAATCATTTCCTTTAAAACATATACGTACATAAAATACTACATATATAATTAAACATACATTTACGGGCTTCTACATTTTTATACTTCGGTCAAGGATTGGTTCAGGAGCCCGGCCCACTACAAATGGACTAAACATCACTCTAAATTAAGTCGATGAAACGAATGTTCACCCCTTTTAAACATTTTTGCCTAATTATATTAAATTTAGACTTCTAAAAATCAAGGCTAAAAGGAACTAATTAAAATCAATTTTGACTTCTAGAAATCAATTAGAACTTATTAAAAATCGATTTTGACTTTTAAAATCAATTTAAATCAATTTTGACCTCAAAAGCCGATTTTGACCAAATTAAATCCCAAAAATCGATTTTGACTCCAACAAAATTCCAAAGGCCCCAATTTTGAGAAAAAACTCAAAATTAAACATAACTTAAATTATTTAAAATGTTTGACTCAATTTTGAGCTTCTGCTATTTTCTTAAAATTGGACCTTTGACATAATAAATAAAATAACAGGTCCCTAATTAAAATAACTTGGACCAATTTTAACACATTTGACCCGAGACTCGAAGAACCGACCCCGGTCCAACCGAACCGGCCGAACCGGTCCAATTGAACCGAGCCAATTCACCAAGCCCTACTCTTCATGCAACCCGTCGCCCCCTTCACGCGACAGCTTGCTACATGCTGTTAGAGTAGATGCCCAACTAGCCAACTTGTGGCGTGTGGGTTTTTATTGACTCTTGTATATGACAGTCTTTATATATGTTATTCGCATTTCTTTATGGCGTATTTATTTTCATTATGTCATATGATGTTAACAATTGTGTTGGATAAAGACCTAGAATGCACCATAGTGTATGTTAGATGTGATAGTGGATATGATGGCTATCATGAAACACATCTAATAGTCACTGTGCATTCTGAATTCGTTCCTAGTCGATTGGGCCGTCAAAATGAGGATAAGGCCGCCCGAGCTTGAGACTAGCATCTGCGATGCGAAGTACCATGTTTCATTCGTAGGGAACATTGTGATGTTCTGATCATGCAGATGGATAGTGACCTGGTGATCTATCGAACTACCCTCGTTCGAACTTTCCAAGTGATTACCATTTGTCGAGTGGATAAGTCCGAGGTCTTGGTTGTACTGATTAGTCCTCACTACTCGAAACGCCATTGAGGCTCTACATGATAGGCGCCTCACTTTGACCCGTTTGCCGACTCACTTGGAGTCATTAGGCGGCGGATTGGGTGAGGTCTCGATGCATGTAGGAGTCGATGCTTCGTTGTCAAGGATTCACCGCTCGCTTTCATGCGT
>KV013387.1:36178-46255 GCA_001598015.1 Dorcoceras hygrometricum
TTTTTGAAAAATTTTGGTCTCATGCATATTTAAATCTAATTTAAAACATGCAACATGCGGATTCAACTAATCTATATATCAACATATATAAAGTAACATTGGGATGATCGATCGCGAGAGCTATGCGGTCCGTGGTTGCCAGCCATGGACCTGGGTCCAATCCTAGGGGTAATGCAATATGCAATGCAATCCTATTACAAAGCTTTTCGGTTTTACAGATTTTCGGTCTTCAATATCTTGATCGTCATCTTCCACCGTCTTCGGATGTACTCCCACTAAATCTAGTAATTTACATTTAAATCTACTATGACAAATAAGGGATACATTTATCAAGGGGTGGGAACGGGCCACAAACAGGCCCACTTTAAATGATAATCAAAATATATTAAAAACCGAAATCATACAAAACCTATTGCATACACCTAACACATTGGGCACGGCTCTCGATCACCCCAATCATGCAATTAATCTAATTAACATGCATAATTTTAAATAATCTAATTATTTATCGTAAAATCATATTCTAATTACGAAATCGTATTTTATAATAAAATCGTATTTTGCCGATAAAAAAATATTTATCAACAAAATCATATTTTATTACAAAATTATATTTCATAATTAAAATCACATTTTACTAATTTTAATTGTATCATATTGGGCTTAAAAACAATTTTAGGCCCAAAAACTTAAAATTTCAAAATTGATCAAAACCGGGCCCGACATCGCGTACCGGCCCGAGAACTTCACGGGCTGCCCGGGACAGGCCCGAACCAAACCCTAGAAGAAATAAGACCAGCCGTCACGACATCGCCGGAGACACGCCGGAGCATCGCCGGAGCGGCGGCCGGCCGGCGGCGCTGCCACGAAGAATTTTGCGAGCGCCGCAAGGGCGCACGCAAAACAAGCAGTCCAGCCAGCGTCGCATAAGCAGCAGCCTCCCTCCGGCCACGTCGCGCATCATCGCGCTCCACGACCGGCCAGCATAGCGCAAACGCGACGCACGACGAGCGCGACATCGTGCGCTGTTGCTTCGACCATCGTCGCAACGGCCGACCACCAAAGTTGCGACAGAGCGCGGGCAGCGTAGCGCGACAACTCGCGCGAGGCGCCGCTCTTCGATCGGCCAGCACGCGCAAGTCGCGCGCCTCGCGTGCGCACGTGATGGGGCGCAGCCGCACACGGCGGCGGCCGGCGTTCGTTTCAAAAGTTTTGAATTTTCGATCTGAAATTTAAGACATATGATACAATTATGGCAATACGCATTGATCAGATCCGAAAAACACTGGCTCTGATACCACTGTTGGGGATCCGGATCCGCCCCCCGGCGAGGCAGCGGAAGAACAGAAAACATACAGCCGGGAGACGATCAATACGAAAACAACAATACAAATATCGTCATACATAGGGTGTTCAAAAACCACTACCTTGCTGGCACTTGTGCCTGGCTCCAACCGTAGTTACAATAACGTCGGCTCTTCTCGGTAGATTGCGGTAGAAATCGCCAATCCGGTCCACGACCAGAAACAAGACTCCTTCGTCAGACTACACTAGAAGGACTGAAGAGATCAGCACGAACAGATTCTCCTCGTCGAATTGGCCGAAAACGATTTTCCGGCGAAGACGGGCCGCGGCGCGTGGAGGCGGCTGCGGCGGCGGCTCTTTGAGAGAGGAGGGGCGGAGGCTCCTTTTGTGCTTAGGGTTAGGTTAAGTGTTGTCTCTTATGTTAAATGAAGCTTAGTCTAATTAAATAGACTTAGGTGTTGGACTTGGACCGGCCCAACGGGCCCGGGTCCAACGATGAACATTCAGTTCATCTCCACCACCGAGACTTCATCGTAACTCCGATCGCCGATCAGATCGGACCGATCGATTCAGTTTCCAAAACTGAATAATATGATCTGAAAAACCATTTTTCAGAACCCAGTGTAAAATGACCGTTTTGCCCCTCAACAGCGGGAAACCCCGGTTTGACTCCTGTTGACTTTTAGGAAGTCGCACTTCCCGAAATCCTCTTCTCGTGCTCAACACATTGAGCTGAGTATCCGTGCGGGAATCTCGAATCTAGTACTTTTGTGACCCCCAATGGTTCAGGGATACAGCTAGCCGTGGGCCCACAACCATTGTGGCTCCGGAATCACAATTCCGGACCTGCCCAACGGATCATGGTAAGAGCGTCTAGCAACATCGTCCCATGATCCCCTAGGTATCACTGATAGTGCATGCAAGAACCAGTTGGTCGTGGTTAGCGTACAGTACGGTCCTTTCAATCCATATATCCCGATCAGATCAACGACCATTTGTAAATCGAGGGTCGCTATAGATCCGATAGCCATGCATACATCTTGGAGATCGAATAGTGACATCACGAGTGTAACTAGGTAAACACATTTACCTAAAACACTTCTAGTACTCTGGCCAGAGATATATACACTATTATCCCCTCAGATAGCATAGGATATCCACGCATGTCTACGAGCGGTGAATCCTCGACAACGATGAATCGAATCCTACATGCATCGGGGTCTCACCCAATCCCGACGCCTTATGACCCAAGTGAGTCGGCAAACGGGTCAAAGTGAGACGCCTATCATGTAGAGTCTCAATGACGTTTCGAGTCGTGAGGACTAATCAGTACAACTAAGACCTCGGACTTATCCACTCGACAAATGGTAACCACTTGGAAAGTCCGAACGAGGGTAGTTCGATAGATCACCAGGTCACTATCTATCTGCATGCTCAGAACATCACAATGTTCCCTACCAATGAAACATGGTACTTCGCATCGCAGATACTAGTCTCGAACTCGGGCGGCCTTATCCTCATTTCGACGGCCCAATCGACTAGGAACATGTTCAGAATACACAGCGACTATTAGATGTGTTTCATGATAGCCGTCATACCCACTATCACATCTAACATACGCTTTGGTGTATTCTAGGTCTTTACTCAACGCAATTGTTAAATTACACACATAATGAAAGTAAAGAATGCCATATAAAAGAATGCGAATATCATATATAAAGACTGTTTCATACAAGAGTCTATTAACCCACATGCCACAAGTTGGCTAGTTGGGCATCTACTCTAACACTTGTTTCGATCACCGCGACGAGGAGAATCCGTTCGTGCTAAAATCCATCAGATCTTCTAGTGCATATTGATGGAGGAAGATTGTTTCTGGTCGTGGACCTGATTGACGATCTACCGTCGCCTACCATTTGAAGTGCCGGTTTCCTCGTGAAACTGGTCGGAGCCAGGCGCCTAGACGCCAGCAAGGTAGCAATTCGATAAACGCCCTATGAATGTTTATTGATTATTTTTAATGTATTGAACGTTTCTCGGGGCAACTTTTAACTTCCGTTGCGCCCCCAGGAAACGGGATCCGGATCCGCCATTGTATGCCAACAGTGGTATCAGAGCCAAGGCTCGGATCCTTCAATACATGTTTGTGCCTTATTGCATCAGATTTCGATTTTTCAAAAATCAAAACAAAAAAAAAAAACTTTTTTGGTCGTCGGTACTGTAGCAGCCGCACGGGGGTACTGTAGCGGCCGCACGCAGGGACTGTAGCGGCCGAACGCAGGTACTGTAGCTGCCGAACACAGGTACTGTAGCGGCCGAACGCAGGGATTGTAGCGGCCGAACGCAGGTACTGTAGCGGCCGCACGCCGGCGTACCCGAGGCGGCGTTGCGATGCTGTTTTTCAACTCCTTGGATTTTCGGGCCTGTCCCGGACAGCCCGAGGGGTGTTCGGGCCAATATTCGATATTGGGCCGATTTTTGTCGATTTTGATTTTTGAGATTTTTTGGCCTAAAATTGTTTTAAGCCCAATATGATGCAATTAAAATTGAAAAATATGATTTTAGTTATGAAATATGATTTTATAATTAAAATATGATTTTGTTGATTAAAATATGATTTTATCGACAAAATGCGATTTTATTATAAAATGCGATTTTGTAATTAAAATATGATTTTGTGGGTAAATAATTTGATTATTTAAATTTAAGCATATTATGATCGAGAGCCGTGCCCAACGTGTTAGGTGTATGCTTTAGGTTTTGCGATTTCGGTTGTAATATATTGTTGATTTATCATATAAAAGTGGGTCTGTTTGTGGCCGTTCCCACCCCTTGAGAATTGTATCCCTTACTTGTCATGGAAATTTAAATATAAATTACTAAATTTAGTGGGAGGACAATCCCTACCTTCCATCAACAATGGGTGTACATCGATGCTACCCGCATACATGGCCCGGCTCATATTATTGAGGGGTCATGTATGCCGAAAAGCTGTCCACGCCATTGACAATTGTTGTGAGTCGGTTGGAACTCCCTTTAACGTTGGCTCATATTATTGGGGACTTTAAGGGGACCGTCCTTCACGACTCAACATTGGTGGGTCATCTTGACACGTGATAGTAAACGGCGTCATATTATTGGGCCCTTACTGGACGTGAGGTAAAATACATGGAGGTTGCACCGGTTGCAATTGAACACTACCTTTTAAGGATCATGGTTGGCTGATATTATTCGGGACCATGATCGCTTGATTGGGCTCTGTGTACCCACTAAGAAAACTTGATTTCCCGATTTCATTAGAGGGTGGTGAAATCGTTAAAATAGTGGGAGGGTAATTCATAAAACTAAATGACCTTGTTTTATGTCTTAGCGTTTTTCATATATAGTTAGTAATGCATGTCTGTTTTTCTTCAGTATAAACTGCTATTATAATGTCTTCGATCAAAAATCCACTCGCTGCTATACTGGATAGCAACAAGTTTACTGGTTTGAACTACCAAGACTGGCTTCGAAACCTCAACATTGTGTTGGCTTCGGAGAAACTTCTTTATACTATAGAGAAGAGCCCTCCGAAGGAAGCCCCTGCCGATATCAGCCCTGAGGAGCTGGTTACCTTAAACAATGGTGGGACGACGAGCTTAAGACTCGATTCTATGTGATGGCATCGATGTCCAACGAAATGTAACGGCGCTTTGAGAAGACGAAGTATGCTGCTGACATACTCTTTCATCTCAAGGAACTATATGGGGAGAACTCTCGACATGAGAGGTTCACCGCTGTCAAGGAGCTTATGACGAGCCGCATGCGCGATGGGACTTCGGTCCGCGAGCATGGGGTTCGTATGATTGGGCTCGTTGAAAAGCTGGCGGGCCTTGATATCACACTTCCACACGAGCTGTCTGTGGATGTGCTTCTCCTCTCACTACCCGCTGCATTCGACCCCTTTGTGGTCAACTTCAACATGAACAAGCTTGCAGCCACCTTCGAAGAGGTGGTCAAAATGCTGGTCGTGTTTGAGGGAACCAAAAAGAAGGACAAGCCCGTCCTCCTTATGGGCTCTTCTTCCTCTGCGAAGAAGGGGCCCAGATGCAAGGGTAAGAAGCGTTCTTCCCCTGCGAAGGAGGAAAAGCCCACTAAGAAGCCAAAGGCAAAGGCTTCCAAGACAAACAAGTCCGAGGATGTTTGCCACCACTGTCACAAGCCTGGACATTGGAGGAGGAACTGTAAGGATTACCTCGAGCAGTTGCGAACTGCAAAAGGTATGTTCTAAATTGAGAGAAGTTTGATGGTCCGAAAATAGGATCAAAAGATCAGCAGCCGCGCTTTAAAAGACTTTAGAAAATTTTGCGCGCTGCTACTACACTTGAGGTGCAATACCTCTTGTTCTTGAACACATAAAAACTCACCAGAAGAGCACCGGAGACAGATCTGGTATGATTTAAAAATCATGCGGAAAATATCAGAACTGAATCCTATATTTTAAAACAACTCGAACAGATTTATGTACAACATAAATCTGTTCGAGACTTTCAGGTGCTTGTGTGCTAAACTATATGCGATGCTAAGTAAATGCAAGTCTGATTTGTTATGAAATATGTGTATGCGTTCTAAAGTAAGGCGAATGCTGAATGAATAAAGGACATGATACTCAGCAGGTTTGTTTCTGGAAGTTCGGACCTCAATGTCCTACATCTCCCCTTCTTCCACCTCGGAAGGCTCCACTAGAAGATTTGATCTTACAACTCGTGTACAGACCCGATCCCACAACCAGCAGCTGTGAGAACTCCTAGACTTTAACAATGCACACCAGCCGCAACTGTGTGACTAACTACATACACATGAGTTTTACGTCATCGTGCTTGGACGGGACTGTTTGAAACGTTTTGAGATTCATTCACCAATACAATGTGAATGAATCTCTGTGTGTGAGATTTGATACAATGAATCTCTCAAACTCTCTGTTTTTCTCACACACTAGGGAAATGCTCTAACAAGCTAATCTAGACTCAGCAATCGACTCTCGTGAAAGCTCCTCTCTAATGGCGGTTGATTGCTTCGTCTTTCTCTTCATTTTCCCTTTGTTGGTGCACTGTGTAATCAATGTATTTTTGAAACAGCGCTGTAGTAGCACCAACATCGTCAACATTCTTCAATGGCGTTGCCTTCGCATATATAGCCTCTGTTTGAAATATGGCCGTTAGATAGATTCCAAAACTGTTCAGCGCTTGTCAAGGCCAAATTGTCGTCTTTCCATTTCAGTGCAACGCTCCCTGTAAAATTGTACTATTTCCCAGAATAGTACAAATCTTGTTCCCTTGAATTGAGGAAATTTTCACGACTCTATTTCAGCCATTGATTCTTTCCATCTTGAGCGTCGATTGCGTCTTGTCGTGTTTGCCATTTGAATTACGCTCAGCAGTTGACATCCAGCTCTTGTAAATCGTCAACTGCTTCGCTGCTGATTCAAGTCTACTGCTGCTTTGCGCTTCTGCTGAATCTTCAAATACTGCGACTGGAATCTTGCGTCTGGATTGTAACTCTCCACTACATCTGCTTTCTTGCGACTGGATTCCATGTCGAATGGATACGCAAAGCTTGCGACTGGATTCATAGCAACAGCTGGTTCAAAGAAGCTCTCGACTGGATGAGCTGTTGCTTGCGTCTGGTTGTCCAGCTGGTTAGATCAAACGCTTGCGACTGGAATCACTGTAGCTCGTGACTGGATCTTGAGACTGGTTATCAACCCAAAGAGCATCTGCTGAATCTTTAGCGCGAAGGCAAAATGCTGTCGTATCAACTTAAGTAAACGACATCGTTTTGCTATCGCTATCTCCAAATATCATCTGCTGGTGAACAGTAGCTTGCGACTGGATTTCCTCCTCTACGACGTCGCTTCTCTCTTGCGTCTGGATGTACAAGCTACCTGCTGGTATCTTGCGACTGCTGGACTCAAACCATCTGCTGATCACTGTAGCTTCCTGCTGAATGATGACGTTACTGCTGATGTCATCTACGCTTAGCGCTCCAGCTGATCTTTATCGTTCCATCTCAGCTTGCGATTCTTCTTAGCTTCTTGAATAGCGACTGTCAACAGATTCATAAACAGTACTTATAATTGCGATTGGAATCTTCTTCTTCGATCTATTTCTCCAGCAGACTTCTCAAATCATGTTCCAGCTGGTTCAACTTGGCCTCCGCCTGATTTCGAACAACTGATTCAACTTTGGACGTCTCCATTGCTAATCCAGCTGCAGTCTAAATGAATTCACCCAACCAACTGCTGAACTTAAACTTGAACCATCGGCTGGACAGATTCTGCTACTGTTCATCATCTTCTTCGATTCAAAAACCTGTACACTTAAGTAGAATTGTTAGAAACACAATAACAGGTTTTGTGTAATTCAAAACTTAATCAGGATCTGTCAAAACAGATCCATCAAAGTTCCAACTCGCGATGTGGAAACACATATAACAACAATTAAAAGGAAATACGATAGCTTAAACCCAGCACAACTTTGGCACACTAGGCTAGGTCATATTTCTCTAAGTAGGATGAACAAGTTAGTTAGGAGTGACATGTTTGATCTGTCAGACATTAACTCCCTACCAACTTGTAAATCTTGTCTCAAGGGAAAGATGACTAAACAACCCTTCAAGGGCAAGCCTGAACGTGTCCAAGGCCTATTGGATTTGATCCATACTGATGTGTGTGGTCCGCTTAGTATTGGTACTAAATACGGTCACACATACTTCATCACCTTTACCGACGATCACTCTAGGTATGGATACTTGTACTTAATGAAGCACAAGTCTGAATCCTTTGAAAGGTTCAAAGAATTCAAGGCTGAAGTAGAAAATCAGCTAGGCAAGAGTATTAAAGTACTTCGATCCGATCGAGGTGGTGAATCTTAAGTGCTGAATTTCAAGACTATCTTAAAGAGAATGGGATTCTCTCGCAGTGGACCCCTCGGCCACGACCACAGCTCAATGGTGTAGCGGAGCGTCGTAATCGAACCTTGATGGACATGGTTCGATCTATGATGAGCTTCACTGAGCTTCCTTTCCGGCCAATCTTGACGAGGAGAATCCGTCCGCGCCGATCCTGTCATTCCTTCTAGTGCAGGCTGACGAAGGAGTCTCACATCTGGTCGTGGACCGGATTGACGTAGTCTACCGCAATCTACCGTGAAGTGCCGTTTTCTTTACGAAACCGGTCGGAGCCAGGCACGAGTTTCCAGCAAGGTAGCAATCTTAAACGCCCTATGAATGTCATAGTATGTTATTGTTTTATCGTATTGATCGTCTCCCGGTATTGTTTTTCGTTCTTCCGCTGCCTCACCGGGAGGCGTGATGTGGATGCACTTCCACACGAGCTGTCACGAGCCGCTACCAGGCCAACCCCTGCCAATTGTATTGGAAGGCTGTGAAAGATATTCTTAAGTACTTGCGAAGGACTAAGAATATGTTCATGGTCTATGGGGGTGGTGAACTGAAATTGGAAGGCTACACTGATTCTAGCTTCCAATGTGACGTGGATGATTCGAAGTCTACCTCTGGATTTGTATTCATGCTCAATGGTGGTGCTGTCTCTTGGAAGAGTTCCAAGCAGGACACCATCGTGGATTCAACCACTGAGGCTGAGTACATCGCAGCATCAGCTGCTGCTAAGGAGGCGGTTTGGATAAGGAATTTCGTACAAGAGTTGGGCGTCATTCCTGATGGAGTTGGTCCAGTCCCGGTGTACTGCGACACACGGGTGCCGTTGCGCAAGCAAAGGAGCCTAGGTCTCACCAAAGATCCAAACATATACTGAGGAAATACCACATAATCTGGGATATTGTGGCTAGAGGTGACATAGCAGTTGAGAGAGTCGCCTCTACGGACAACATTGCTGATCCACTTACGAAGCCCTTGCCAGGACCGTTGTTTGAAAAACATCGCGAAACAATGGGACTACGTCTGATGAGTAGTTGGCTACAGGGCAAGTGGGAGATTGTTAGAGTAGATGCCCAACTAGCCAACTTGTGGCGTGTGGGTTTTTATTGACTCTTGTATATGACAATCTTTACATATGTTATTCTCATTTCTTTATGGCGTTCTTTATTTTCATTATGTCATATGATGTTAACAATTGTGTTGGATAAAGACCTAGAATGCACCATAGTGTATGTTAGATGTGATAGTGGATATTGTGGCTATCATGAAACACATCTAATAGTCACTGTGCATTCTGAATTCGTTCCTAGTCGATTGGGCCGTCAAAATGAGGATAAGGCCGCCCGAGCTTGAGACTAGCTTCTGCGATGCGAAGTACCATGTTTCATTGGTAGGGAACATTGTGATGTTTTGAGCATGCAGATGGATAGTGACCTGGTGATCTATCGAACTACCCTCGTTCGGACTTTCAAAGTGGTTACCATTTGTCGAGTGGATAAGTCCGAGGTCTTGGTTGTACTGATTAGTCCTCACTACTCGAAACGCCATTGAGGCTCTACATGATAGGCGCCTCACTTTGACCCGTTTGCCGACTCACTTGGAGTCATGAGGCGGCGGGATTGGGTGAGGTCCCGATGCATGTAGGAGTCGATGCTTTGTTGTCGAGGATTCACCGCTCGCTCTCATGCGTGGATATCCTATGCTATCTGAGGGGATAACAGTGTATAAAACTCTGGCCAGAGTACTGGATGTGTTTTAGGTAAATGGGTTTACCTAGTTACACTCGCGATGTCACTGTTTGATCTCCAAGATGTATGCATAGCTATCGGATCTTTA